>JANHFX010026352.1:0-45566 GCA_027560015.1 Chloroceryle amazona
GCAGGTAAAATAACAACCCAAAACCTAGGGGTTAAAACGGGGGAGAGCTACGGTGTCTCCCCAGCTCGGGGGTCGGGGAGGAGGACGGGCGAGCTCCCCCCAACCCCCCCCGCTGGATGCTAAAGCGGCGAATAAATAGGGCATCTGTGGAGGAGGGGTTTCCTCTTCCATGCTTGCCGTGGTCGCACAGACGGTCCCCCTTGCAGCTTAGGATTTACAAGCTGAGGAATGGTGTTTTCTTGCGAACCGTAAGTGCCATGTTGGTAAAGCAGCCGCGGGTTAGGTCGCGGTGGGTTTTGTTTGAGCAGGCATTGCTGGGGCGGCGGGGGGGAAGGGCAGCGACACGCCAGAGGCTCCCTGCAATTCCCCCTGGCCGAGGAGAGGAGTGGGAGAGAGGAATAGTGCTCAGCGGCCTCTCGGTTAAGATCAGCCACGTCTGGGGCTTTGCACCCAAGGCAGCAGAGATGGGTGACAACCTTTCGGACTCGCCGGTTGGGTAGCGCAAGAAAAGCCTCCCCCGGCATACCCGCTGTTGGAACACAGCCCACCTACGCGAGGGCTTCCCGTCCTTGCACCAGGGCCGGGCGCTGGACAGAGAAACGTCTCCCTGCATTGTCCAGGAAGGCCTAAAATTTGCCTTTGACATCACCTCTCCAGATTGGGTCTTTTGTCCCTCACATGGCTAAGCTCGCCCTGCAATTTACTGAACAAAGGTTTCCTGGGTCGTGAATCTCATTTGCCTTGACCGGATTGTAAACAATCCAGTCGGCTGGCAGGGCGATTTCAGCTCCTCTTTCGTTAAAAACAAATGCATGTGGTATCTTTTTCTGATGACATCTATGCTTGTGAAGGAGGATTTGCAATAGACATCAGGATTTTTATCGTTCCTTCAGACACTAATATTTCGATGTCACTTACTGCTTTATTTGAGCTTCTCTGTGCCTTTTCCTGCAGCGTTTTGACAGCCAGTGCAATGCAGTTGGCAGGCATTTTGCAATTCTTTAGGTTTGTGTGAATACATATCAGTAACCTGGAAGTGCCTTCTACTGCTAGATATTTCCTGAGTAGTTACTACAAAATATTCTGTGTATAAATGGTTTAGCCCAAACAAGCTTAATGCATTTCTGTTGTAACCCAATGCTGGCAACTTCATCGAGGGTATTAAGACCCAAATCCAATCTCGAGTCAGGTCAGTTAGTCCTTCTGTTCACTTTTGCAGCCAGCTTTTAGTCATAATCTACGAGTTTTGTTCTTTTTTCCGCCACTTCTATTTTGGTATGATGATTAAGACATAGAAACTGGCTTTGTTTGGCTTATCCCAGGCATCTTATGCATGTGTCTAAGCACTGTTTTGAATCGAGGCGTCTTTTAAGCTGTGCCTATTGCAAAGTGCAGGAGGTGTTTGGGGGGTTTTATATCTGTGGTGATACTTGTGGGATTTTTAAAATTCTTACTAGTTTTGTGCACGTTGAATGGTGGCAGGTGAGTTCTCCTTGGGAGATGAGCTATGGATAGGTAGGCCTTTATTCAGTAAACAGTAAGTTTTGCCTATTTGACCAAATAACTTGAGAATTACACTTTATAGAGGAAGAATTAAGTGAACATTGGTAGCAACCTCTTCCACCTTCTGGGTAACTGAGTGGAGCTTGTTTCCTCTGCTGCACTTGAATTTTTATTGCTGTTAATTCAGTGTGTTGGGTGATGGGTCACCTGGATGTGGGGGGAGCCTTTGCCTCCAGGCTTGGTGGCTTGCACTGTGCACCCCCACCCAGCTCCCTGGGGCCCTGTCTTTCCAGGCAAATCATGCCTTCAGGATGCATTTAAAAAGAGTTCATGAGGTTTCTTTCATGCAAAGAAGGGATAATTTGCAAGAATACTTTTTGGGTGCAGAGATGCATCTGAGAATGGTCGTTGCAAATGTAAGACTTTCATGGATGTAGTAAGTCTATTTGACGTGGTTTTTTGAGCTGTAGACAGAGAAATGCCAGTACCCCGTGACTTCTGTTCACTGCTCAAGGAGGATGCTCCATTTTTTCATCATGTCACTTGTTGCTTCAGTGTAGAGCCCTCCTTCCATTTACCTCCGGCTCTGTGTCTGCTGCCTGCAAGATGAGCAGATATCCAGGGTGAACATCCGGACACGGCTGCCTTCCTCTGTACACATGGCACTAATGTGAACCTCTGTTAGATTCTTATTTTTCTCTAGCTGATTAGCTCAAGTTTGAGATTAATCACTTAGAGCATTAAGGGTGGTTAAATGACTGAGAAATGCCATATCTCTCCAGAACAGGTAACAGATTAAGTGATTTAATAACAATGGTGTGTCTGCAATAGCAATTGCTAGAACGCAAATAGAAGCTCACAGTACCATGGTGATGCTGTATTTGAGACTGTTGCTTCTAGTAACACTAGTAAAGACCCACATATTTGTAGTAATATCAGTAACTTGAAATTTTGTGGGATTTCTAAGCCAAAATAGTATTCTTGGGAGGAGGGGGTTTGTTGCACCAAAAACATGGGATTCTAAACGAGTTGCTTTTTAAATTTATGGAATGTCCTGTCAGTCATAGAGATATTTATAAACTAATATCTCTTGGTTTTGCTTTGGGCTTTGTGGGCTTTGTTCATGTACCTGTTATCCAATATGCAGACTAAAGAAGAATGTCTTGCAACCCATGAATTTTTTTGTAATGTCGCTTGGGGATGGGATAGATACAGACAGAAGGGAGCACTGGGGAGCAGAGGTGATACTGACCAGCACACTAAGCTGTGGTCTCAGCAGGTCAGCTGTGCCATCATGTGGTCCCAACATGGGCATCTCTTGAAAGTCACCAGAGAGATTTCTAGAGCACTAGAGGGGAACATCATAGACTATGCAAAGAATAAATTGTCACTGAATACGATTAGGGACAGTGTGATGATCAAGCCTTGCTTTCCTTCTGATTGGCCTGAAGTCCTGCAGAGTTAACAATGCAACAGCGTGGATGTTTGGCTCAGATTCTTCCTCGGGCCTGGCTCTTCCAGTCATTTTTCACTTTGGCATTCAACACAGAGCCTATTATCATCCCATCTCTCCAGAGAGAAGGGTTCCCAAGCCACCCGTCTTTGGTGGGCCACATGCCCTGGGAAGTCACAGGGCCTGCTGAGCATCATAACTAACTGGGTCCAATTCGACAGTTGGGACAGAAGAAGGGGATAGAATGGAGGAAGAATGAGTTCTCCTGGGTAAATTACTGTTAGCCCATGATAGCAACAAAAAAATGCTATACAGTTACCAGAGTATGGCATGTTCATGGAGTACCACTTAATAGAAGCAGGATCAGGAACATCTATATGGCAGCTATTTGCATGGGAGCCAGATGCTTTCTGCATACAGGGTTGAACTTGGGAGTAGAGCTCTACAAAGAGCTTGTTAAAGAAAGCAAGAGCAGCTAAATGTTTTTGTCATCTGCTGGCTTCCTCTCTTACCAGCTGCAGCAGTGGAAAGCACCATCAGTGTAAAGGGGCAAAGGCAGCTGCTTTGCACTTTACACCAGTATCAGTGGCTTTGCGGATTCATGTCAGGAATAAGTTGGACCACGGACTTGGGCCAGATCCATCAGGCTGGCTTGCAGGGTTGCAGTCGACCAGACAAGATTAATTTTATGTTTTTGGAGAGTGCAGAGTTACTAAATAGTTCCAGGAGTCCTAGCGTAGGACTGCGGGCTCTTCTCACCCTCCTTGTAAAAAAACTGAAAGAATTGTTTGGTACTTTTGGGACAAGAGGTAAGGAAGGTACTTCCCATGCTGCTATCTATATGAGACCCCAGATTTGCTACCTTTACTCTGTACCTTCGCAGTAACCAATAGGACTGAACAAATCCGGCAGGATCATTTCCGCATGTCCTCCATAGGCGCTTACCTTAAATCAAGCATCTAGCTGACGTACGTATCCTCTTTGATTACTTTAGTGTTGCTAATAAGATCAGCTGTTGCTTACAGAGTGGCATATTCATTATGGATTATCTGTCCTGCCATCTTCTGTCATTGTATCATGTGCTTCAACAGGCAGCTGCAAAAGTTACTTGGTTACAGGCGGTTTGGACCCCTCTCCTCTCAGTCTTGGTGGGGTAGTTTGGCAGTAGGCAGGGCAGTGGGCTGGAAAACTCCTCATGTTTCTTTGAAGGACGGGTCAGTCCTTCACATGAAGCCAGCATCCAGATACCCTCTCAGGGCACTTCTGTCTTGATGTAATCAGCCCCTGCCTGCACTAGATGAGATTACATCCCCCCCACCTGCCCCAGCCATCACTTGCACATTGCTGGTGTTGCCAAGTACGATTGGGTTCATCTCAGACTCCGCAACAGTCCCCTGCATTTTGGGACATGCACTGATCCCCTTGTACAAGCTGCCCTTCCAGTCCCAGCTGCTGTTTTTGTTTAGCTGGTGACAGTTTTCAGTCACAGTGTCTAATGAACAGGAAATGTTTAGGCCTTTTCACAATGAATACTTTAACTTTTTGCACTGCCCTTGACTTAATGAGGCTTACCTGCACAGCTGCTAGACCAGGCACTAACTTAGGAATTTATTCTGGACATTTGCATTTTATAAATCATATGCAAGGTCCAAAAATCCATCCCATGGCACAGGGACAGAACTAGATATTGGAGAGATGCAGGCAGCCAGGAGGGTGGCATGAGGAGGCAATGTTGGATAAGAAGTGGGTTCTCCCTAAGACAGGAGTGGAATGATGTCACCTGACTTTAGCAGTGTTGATGTTTATAGTACTGCAGGGTAAACCATTGCAGTTCATGGAGAGAAAAATGCATTTTTTGGTACAGTTTATCTCATCTTGTGACCTGGATATTTGACAGGTCTGATGGAAATAATGATCTAGAATTTTCTTCCCCCCCCCAAGTGCCAAGGTGTAGATGGCAAGCTCTGATATCGATCCCAAGTCAGAGCAGATAAGTGCCACTCCAGTGTTGGGCTTTTTAGTGTTTTGTTTTTTTTCTTTAGAAATGAAAAAAATAGGATTTTCAAGGAAAGGTCTGAGAGGACTGAGGTAGTTTAACAGATATTTTTTCCTACACATGGGGACAAATTTCCCAAAATGTACAAACATGCTACTTGGATAATGTGAGGGGCTGATAAGGGTTTTTGTTGTGGGAATATGCTGAAAAAGCTGGAAATAAAGACAAGTTTATCTGCAGTTTGGGAACTGTGCTACAAACAGCTGTTAAGAAAAATGAATGGTCTCAATGGTTCATTTGCTTGTCTGCTGCAGAGCTGTCTCTAGCCATTGGATATTCTCCCTGTTCAGGACAGTTTTGGGTTTTTTTTCATTTTCATCCACCCGGAGAGTCTGGCACATCTCTGTACATTTCAGTGTTTTGTTTAGAAGAGCTTTTAATGTTAGAGTGATGTAAATTCTGCAGTGGCCATTGTTCAGACATTGTTCTCTTTTCCTATCAGCACTCATGTGCTCAGGGTGTTGGACCTGTGGTTTGGGCAAATTCTGCCTCAGTTGGCAGAGCGGTACCATGCTGGTTAGGGTAGGCCTGCTGGTTGCTGAAGGAGGGCACCAAACATAATTCTCATCAGGAAATTCAAACCATAGATAACCATTTCAGTTTAACTGAAGCATGTTATGTTCCAAAGTCCCACTTAAGACAAATGTCCAGGAAGGGACTGAAGAGCCCACTAGCAGATGACTGAAGCTACAAGAATTCACTCTGCTCATATAGTTCCATTAAAGAATTCACTCAAGACCTTCCTACAGCTGTAGAGCAGAGGCCTGTTGAGCCAGTTTAGGTGGGTTTTGACTAAAACATGGCTCTGATTTACAGGCAACAGCTTGGTGTGACAGTAAGTGCTTCATGTAGCCGTGCCTGTCAACACCTTTGGCTAATATAATTTCCACTGATTGCAGATCTTTGTAACAAAATGTTCTTCCTGGTTTGCTTAGGGTGAAGAAACTGAAGGAAACTTTTGCATTTGTGCAACTATTGGACAAAAACATGAGTAACCTTCGCACCTGGTTGGCCCGGATTGAGTCTGAGCTTTCCAAGCCTGTTGTTTATGACATCTGTGATGACCAAGAAATCCAGAAGAGACTGGCAGAACAGCAGGTGGGCAATAGCAGCAGACAGAGTAAATGAGTTAAAATGCTGCTGATTACAATTAGTCCTGGTTTAAAATCCCCTGTTTCTTTAGCAAGGCCTTCTAACCGTTTGCTTTTCATGCGCGTTCGTGCCAAGATGCATTACATGGAAAATTTTTATTTGCTTGCCCTCATTTCAGTATTATGTTGACTTACCCTCCTTTCTCCCTTTCCCTCTCAGCCCAAGGAAAACATGCAAAATACAAACAAACACATTTTTGCATTAGGTAGTTCACTCCGTTAAGTACAACAGACTTCATAAGGGGCAGGCAGGGCACGGGCAGTGGGCAAAATCCATGGGGATAACTTAGGCTGCAGTGCCTGAGTCACAGAATAGTAGGGGTGGAAGGGAGCTCTGGAGATTGTCTAGTCCAACTCCCCTGCCAGAGTAGGGTCACGTAGAGCAGGTTGCACAGGAACATGTCTAGGCAGATTTTTAATATCTCCAGAGAAGGAGACTCCACAACCACTCTGGGCAGCCTGTTTCAGGGCTCTGCCACCCTCCTGTGTTCCAGTTTGTTCCTCTTGACCCTTGTATTGTTGCTGAACACCATGGAAAAGAGTCTGGCCCTATCCTCTTGACCTCCACCCTTTAAATACTGGTAAGATCCTTTCCCAGTGTTCTCTTCTCCAGGCTAAACAGACCCAGGTCTCTCAGCCATTCACTGTAAGACGGATGCCCCAGTCTCCTCATCTTCTTCATAGCTCTCCACTGGACTCTCTCCAGTAGTTCCTTGCCTCTCTTGAACTGGGTAGCCCAGAACTGGTCACAGTACTCCTAAGATGTGGCCTCACTAGGTGCAGAGTAGAGGAGGAGGAGGAGGACCTCCCTTGATCTTCTGGCCACACTCTTCTTAATGCACCCCAAGATACCACTGGCCTTCTTGGCCACAAGGGCACACTGATGGCTCATGGTTAACCTGTTGTCCTCTAACACTCCCAGGCCCTTCTATGCAGAGCTGCCTTCCAGCAGGTCAGGTCCTAACCTGTACTGGTGCAGGAGGGGGTTATTCTTCCCAAGGTGCAGGACCCTACATTTGCCTTTGTTGAATTTCATTAGTTTCCTTTTCACCCAGCTCTCCAGCCTGTTCCAGTCTTGCTGAATGGTGGCACAGCCTGCTGGTATGTCTGCCATTCCTCCTGTTTTTTTATCATCAGCAAACTCACTGGTGGTACATTCCATCCCTTCATCCAGGCTATCAATTAATATGTTGAATAAGATTAGACCCACTACTGACCCCTGGGGAACTCTTCTAGCTGCACCACTGATCACTGATCACAGCCCTTCTGAGCTCTGTTGTTCAGCCAGTTCTTATTCCACCTCACTGTCCTCTCTTCTAACCCACACTTCCTAAGCTTATCTGTGAGGATGTTATGGGAGACAGGGTCAAAAGTCTTGCTGAAGTTGAGGTAGACAACATCCACTGCTCTCCCCTCATCTACCCAGTACAGTCATGCCATCACAGACGGCTGTCAGATTGGTCCATCGTGATTTCCCTTTGGTCAGTCCACGCTGACTACTTCTGATAAACTTCTTTTCCTCCACATGCTTAGAGATGACGTCCAGAGTGAGCTGTTCCATCACTTGCCAGGGATGGAGGTGAAGCTGACTGGCCTGTTATTTCCTTGGTCCTCCTTCTTGCCCTTTTTGAAGACTGGAGTGACATTGGCTTTCTTCCTCTCCCGTTCTCCATGATTTTTCAAAGATGATGGAGAGTGAGTTAGCAATAACATCAGCCAGCTCCAGTGAGTGCCTCCCATAGGGAGCCATGAATTTGTGGGTGCCCGGTTTGCCTAAGTGATCTCTAACCCAGTGCTCCTCAACCAAGAGAAAGTCTTCCTTTCTCCAGACTTACCTCCAGGGCCTGTGATTCCTGAGGGCTGGCCTTAGCAGTAAAGACTGAAGCAAAGAATGCCAAGTCTCCTGCAAACTGGCTGTGACAGATTCAAGTACTGTGATTTGATGTATCGCCCTTGCTAGCTCAGTTCTCTTCACCTCCTTGCAGACAGCAGAGCAAGCTTGGCAGAGAAGGGTGTTTGAGCTTTAGAAGGGTAGACTTGTGCAAGCACACCTTTGACTGAGGCCTTATCCAGTAGGCAGGCTCTGAAGATCCCCTCAGGGTTGGGTGAGATGGTGCGTGAATCCTGCTGAAGCATAAGTGTGAACGAGCCTAGCACTACTGGATGTTGGTTGAGTGCATGTAGGCATTTATTTGAGACAATGGCTTACCAGGGGGATGTTGAGGACCCATGCTAGTTTTAAATGCTGGAGATGTCAAGGATTGGGCACAGCTGAATGTGCTAGCTATCCCAGGCAAGTGGGAGTGTGAGGTGAGGTGAGATGGATAGTCCTGGAGTAAAAAATCTCTCTCCAGCAGCCTGGCAAGGAAAAGGAGCATGTTCAAAGCACAGACTTGCTGGTGGGAGTCAGCCTTTGCTCAGGGTTATGCTGTAAGTCTGACGAAGTTCTAAGTCTCTCCATGGGAAGGCTGAGAATGACCATGGCTGTCATCTGGCCTTTGCTGTAAACAAGAATATTTGCCCTTAAACTGAGGATCAAGAGTAAATCTGTCAAGCATGGAAGCTTTATGGCATCTGCCTTTAAGAAAATCTGTGCAAGTTCTTCCCATACTTCCTATCTTCTTGTCTCTGTGGCTGCTACTTTTGCATCTAAGATCCCTGAGTGACCCAGACTTGAGGGCTGCAGTCTCTACTGGTTGATATGACTGTCCATCCACTTGTCCCACATGTGGTGGGCAGGGCCAGCTCCTCTGCAACAGGAGTGGAGATGGCTCCAAATGACTCCACTGCAGGAGCTGGTTAAACACCAGAAGCTTTGGCCCAGTGTCTCTAGTGGTTTCATCTGCATTGTGAATGGTCTTGTAAACAGCAAGGAAGTATTTCCTCCCCATCCAAACCTTCTGCATTCTCAAAGGCTGTGATAAATTGTCAGGCAGAGAAGAACGTGAGGCACAAAGGAATTGTGTCCAAATTAATTTATTTTTATGATGAACATTCAAGCTCTGGCTTGCTGTAAGAGCCATCATTTATAGCTCAGAGCTACTTACAGCTTTGTTGTTTGTATTGTTTCAAACACGGCCCTCTGGGCACCTCTAGGCTCCTTTTACTGTAACCTGTTAGCAGGATGATTCTTGAGAAGACTGTCCTGACTAAAAACACCACAGTAAAAAAAGCCTCTTCTGCTTCACATTAGAGAAACCTCTGTCTGAATGCAGCAAGAAAGATAGATCTTTCCCGGGTTTATCAGAACAATTACTTCAGCAAGAGCAGCATGATGGTGTGAAATATGCCCTATGGGCTGCTTTTATTTGACATCAGTGGCTGTAAGAGCTTTACCTGTTCAGTCTTGAATAATGTTTAAAAGCGTTGTGCATCCACAGAGATGTTTTATGACATGTTTGTTCAATTAAAGGGTGATGAGTAAAACATGAATGATATTAAGATTTCAAAGCTGTTTCACTAATGTGGAAGTCTAGCAACGTGTAGTTTGTTGAAACTCTGCTGTGAAGAGTTAAAGGAAAGTGTCCTTTGGGGCTCAGTGTATGCTCCTGGACCTGTTACTTAGTTTGTTGTCTTTGTCTCACCAGAATACAGTCAGGTCATTTGGAGTAACAGCTTGGAAAACAGCAAGGATTCTGCCTAGGGTTGTTCAATGAATCCAGGCATGACCAAAAATAATGAGATTGTGTCAGCAGCATTATCGTAATGCAAGTAGAGTGGATTTGTAATCTGTGGTCCAAATTCTCATATTCACTAATAGTAAATCCAGTGTAATTTGATGACTTCAGAAGAGTCTCTCCAGGTAGCAGCAGTGGGGTAGGGCCTGCTCTCAGATGTTGAGCCTGTGTTAAAAAAGACACTGCTGCCTCTTGCTCAGAAAACATCTGTGAACCTTAACAAGCTGTCAAAAATTATGTAGGGTCTGCTTTTGGTGGTGTCTCATCTGTGCAAAGATTTTGGCTTCTACATTCCTTGAAGCTGTACATTGCCATAAATCCCACAGGCCAGATTTGAACCGTTTATGGCTCAGCCCTACTTTCATGTACCCATTTAACACCACTGGAGACTGCCACTGGGTGATTCTCAATTTGCTGCAGCTTGTTGGCTTTTGGGAAGGTCTTCTTTCAAATCCTTTTACATTTACTACAAATTCTGTCCAGTTTTGGGGGGGTTGTTTGTTTTATTTTGTTTCAGTTTTGTAAAACCAGAGCAAAACAAGTTCTGCTTCATCTGTTCACTGAGCTCAGCAATACCTTTTATTGGGAATTCCTGTTCCCTTTTGTCAGTAAAATACTAATTTGTGTTTGTTGTTCTAGTGTTATTCAAGCAAAGGTCTCTGTATTCTTCATTAGGAAAGCCAGAAATTGGTTGAAAATATGGCTATCTAGTGGACATTGTATTTTCATTAATAGCATTGTACAGAGCTGCCTTTTCAATAAGAAATATTTAGATAAGGCTTTAATTTTCCATTATTCAACCGTGTTGTCTTCAGGAGTTACAGGTACAGAATGTGAGGCCAGGCAAGGATGGAAATGCAGATTCTGGAGAAGAAACGTGGTTCATTCATTGATACGTTCAAAAAAAGGTCTTTGCCAGATCCTTTAAAATAGTCTATCAAATCAGGAGCTCTACAAGCAAGAATAAGAAAAGTGGTGTAACACCGTCTGGTTTTGTGCTGTGTTTTCATGGAATCAGCCTGTGATCACACAGTCACTAAAGTACATGAACTCCACTATGAGTTCTCTGAAAAATCTTACAGTGTAGTAAGATAATGAGACACTTTCATCTTGTACTATGGAAATTAAGAAGCGTGTGTTCGTTATATGTGTAAGGTTTAGATGTGAATGCACGTAAAAACTGTCCAGATTGTTAATGAGAAGATGGAGCTTTCACTGAGAAACCAAAGCTGGACAATTCCTTTTTGCATGGCAGCTCTGTCCTGACCTGTCAGCGTGTCATCTGCACAGCTCATCCTGCAAGTCTGTTCTCTAAAGCCAAATAAGCTTTTCCTGACACACAAATTGCTCTTTCCCCATCGTCTGCAGCATTTTGAAAGGGTATGTCTCAAGTCTAGCTGCACGTGTTTCCCTTCAACTGAAGCTATTCTTTTGCCAATGGCAGGATCTGCAACGAGACATAGAGCAACACACTGCAGGGGTGGAATCTTTGTTTAATATTTGCGAAGTCCTGCTACACGATTCAGATGCATGTGCTAACGAAACAGAGTGTGACTCCATCCAGCAGACTACTAGGAGTTTGGACAGACGGTGGAGAAACATTTGTGCCATGTCTATGGAAAGGCGAATGAAGTAAGTCTCTTTTTCTTTCCCCTCCTAAAGAAGCCTGTGGCAGCATTTTGAATAAACCCTGTAGATTTTGCCACAAGGTGACTTTTGAAAAAGAAAAAAAAGTCATCCAAAATTAATAGCTAGCTTGTGATAAAACCTTTCAATTTTTACATCTCCTTCCAGAATCGAGGAAACCTGGCGCCTATGGCAGAGGTTTTTGGAAGACTATTCTCGCTTTGAAGTTTGGCTAAAAGCATCTGAAAAGATTGCAGCTGAGCCTAATTCTTCAGAGGTTTTGTACACACATGCAAAGGAGGAGCTGAAGAAATTTGAGGTGAATTTTTTAACTTTAATTTTTTTTATGCTCAGCAGGAGGCTAAATGATCAGACTGCTAAATACTTATCATCTGTGTGAAATTCTTGGATCGCTATAAAAAAACCACTTTGTCAGTGGTGTTATAGAAAGCATAAATGCTTTGGCTGCTGTGTGGCTGGTAAGCATCTGGCTGATTTAGTTGTCTCCACATTTCCAGATTTTTAAATTTTTTTTATTTTTTTAATGTGGAAAATCCATTGCTCTGAACTGAAGGTCCTGCTTATAAGTTTAAATTTGCTTTTTATTGTCAGGGAGAACTTAGGGGTTTATTTATTTATTTATTTATTAGTCCTTTTCCTTATGAGCTAAGCCTAAGCGGGTGATTCAAAATATGACCCCTCTGGATTTAATTTTGCGGTTGTACGGTCTGCTTTTAAGAGGGTGGCATCATTTCGCACCTCTCCTGTGAGGACAGGCAGAGAGCTTGGGTTGTTCAGCCTGGACAAGAGAAGCCTCTGGGGACACCTTATGGCAGCCTTCCAGTATCTGTAGGGGGCCTACAGGAAAGGGGGGAAGAACATTTTACAAGGGCTTGTAGCAATAGGATGAGGGGTAATGGCTTCAAACTGGAAGAGGGTAGATTTACGTTAGAGGTTAGGAAGGAATTCTTCACTCTGAGGGTGGTGAGACACTGGAACAGGTTACCCTGGGAAGTTGTGTATGCTTCATCCACTGGATGTGTTCCAAGACCAGGTGGATGGGGCTTTGAGCAACCTGGTCTAGTGAGAGGTGTCCCTGACCATGGAAAGGGGGGTGGAACTAGATAATCTTTAAGGTACCTTCCACTCCAAACCATTCTATGATTGATAGATAGTAACATCCAGATCCTTTTTTCTTATTGGCAATGGAACCGAGTTTCTTGATTTACCTTGCAGGCATTCCAACGGCAAATTCATGAACGACTCACTCAGTTGGAGCTGATCAATAAGCAGTACAGGCGCCTTGCCCGCGAGAACCGCACCGACTCAGCCAGCAAGTTGAAGCAAATGGTACATGAAGGCAACCAGCGCTGGGATAATCTCCAGAAGCGAGTTGCTGCCATTTTGAGAAGGCTCAAGGTAATTGCACCGTGGGATGAGAGTGAGGAGCACTTGCAAGCTTCTGTAGGAATTACCCAAGGGCAAAACACATACTGGAGCAACTGTCTTGTGTTGGTTTGTGTCTTGAGTTACCAGCATAGGAGAGCTGCTCTGTAAAGGTCGCCACATACATGGCATAAACATGTCCTTGATAGATGGGTTCCTGTTAGTTGAAGAAGCATAAGGACAGAATGGGTGCAAATTTTGGAAGGTATGTTGTAGGCCTTAGTGCTCCTATCCCACTCTCCTCTTATCCAGTCTTGTCATGGGTGGATATGTTCATGCCTTTGCACCTTTCCATAAATAAGAGGCAGACAAAAAGGTCCCACCATAGATATGGTTTGGAGTTTACAATGCAGCTCTACTTCATGCCAAGTTATGATTCACTTATAAGGCTTTAAACATGGACATATGATGGAGACACATGCTACCGTCACCATCTCCTGCTGTGCTCTCTGCCTGAATGTTGTTGAAGAAGGTATTTGTGACACTTCAAGGAAGTGTCCTGCTTGTTAAACTGATCTCTGGGCAAATATTTTGTGCTCTGCCCTAGGGAAACTTGTCACTGCCTGATTTTGAAATACAGAAGTTCTGCAAACAAGTAATAGGGAAAACTATTAGATAAATCACCAAGAATAAGGCAGCCACCCCAAACTCCTCTTGGTTCCTCCTGGCTTCCACACCACAATATGCATTAATTATTCTGGTGGCCATCCATGATCCAGTTTCTCCATTGTTTTACTGATTTTAGTGTCATAGTTATAATTAATTAGAGATGGAACTTGCTTCCTTTGTCTTTCTTCTAGATGTAGAACAAATTAGATGTTAAACCTGAGTACAGATAACTGTTACACTGGTATAATGGTGTGGGAGAAGGTCCATGGTGTGGAAGCAAGAATATAATTTTATAGAAGCATCTTGCATTGCTGAAGTTCTATTCCCTCTCCAACAGCAATAGTGTACTAACACAGGACACTAGTGTACTAACACAGAACACTTTGCTGCAGCATCAGCTCAGGAACAGGACAGTTTTTATACATGGCATGCTGCCATTCATGCCCCAAAGGCCTCTAAGGTGAACACTTTTGAAACAAAACACTTTTCAGAGGGCTCCTCTGACCCATCCTTTTTACGAGCTGAAGCCTTGTAACACTGACTCCCTTCTTCCTACTCAGCACTTCACCAATCAGAGAGATGAGTTTGAGGGGACGAGGGAAAGCATCCTTGTTTGGCTCACAGAAATGGACCTCCAGCTGACCAACGTGGAACACTTCTCAAAAAGTAACTTTGATGACAAAATGCGCCAGTTGAATGTACGTATCCTTATAAAACAGTTGTTTAATACAGTCCACCTAATCCTGTTGGGCTGCTCTCTCTTGACAGATTCATCTACTTTTCTGGAACTTCACAAGAGCCAACAAATCTCTGTAGGGCTGTATTTGTTTTAAGACACCAGTAAACTCTTAAGACTTATCCTCTTGAGTCAAAATTAAACTGTACAGTATTTAACTTCATCTTCAGTGTTCAAGCTCAGTTCTGTCCTGTATTTGCTCCTCACACCAAGTGTCAATGATATCTGGCCTGGATAGGAATAACCTGCAGGTTATTCAGGTGTTTGTTTTTTGTGGTGAGAATTTGTTTGAATTGGCACCAAGGCAGGATCCCTTCCTCCAAGTGCATTCTTTGTAGCCAGGACTGTCAGAGAGAAGACAGCAGGCATGTGCAGTGATCCTAAAGAACATGCTAGCTCTCCGCTACCTGCTCATAGCTCATTTCTCCTTTCTCCCTGCACTTCTAATTGATCTGGGATGTAGATTTACTGATGTGTAGGCTGGATACCCAAGCAGCCAAACAAACTTTTTTGCTACTGAGAAAATGATTGTGTGTACCCAGCAGAAAAATAAACTCTGATTAGCTGAGAACTCTCATACCATGATGTGCTGCAGGCCCAGGACACTGCAATCATACTGATATACACATGGGTGAAAAATGCCACTTCATTTGGAATTGTAATCCTGCTAACAAAATAAACCTCCAAACTTCCAGAATAAAAAGATATTTGCCAAATGGAATCGGACAACAATGTCAGTTGCTGCTATTCTTTCACTGCAGTGAGCAAGAAAAGGACAAACCTTAGACTGGAAGGTCATTGCTGAAGCAATTATTTTTCTTCTGTGTTCTAAATAGGGTTTCCAACAGGAAATAACACTTAACACCAATAAGATTGATCAGCTAATCGTTTTTGGGGAGCAGTTGATTCAGAAGAGTGAGCCTTTGGATGCTACCCTGATTGAGGACGAGTTGGAAGAACTTCATCGATACTGTCAGGAAGTGTTTGGGCGAGTTGCTCGGTTCCATCAAAGACTGACCTCAAGGCATCCTGTAAGAAGCAACAGTTGTTTTGATGCTTTGGCAAGATTTTTGTGTTTGAAGTGCAATGCTCATTGCTTATCCCTAGCAGCTTGACTGAGTGGTTTGAGCTCAACGGGGTCTGGAGCTCCTTGGTAATTGTGCCAGCTTTGCTAAATCTTTGTAACCAGTCTTGTCTCCTCATGCCTCTCATTCTAGGACTCCATCTGCAGAATCTGGATAATAGCATGGAAGTAATTCACAGGGTTCATATTTAGGTAGTGGTGGTTTGAGAGCCTCAAAAGCCTTTTTTCATGTTTTTAATATCACTTTCTTTTAATTTCATTAACATCCTCAAAATACCTCTTTATGGATTTGTTTGTGAGGTTCCATCTGTCCACATTCTTGTGAGAACCCTGAATGAGTAACAGTATGCTTTTTACTTTTCACTGAGAACATTTAGATGATTCCCAGTTTGCTTTGGTGCAAAAAGAAAGAACATCTATTAGAAAGCCAGGTAGAGGAAGTAACAGGAACATCTACAAGCAGCTGTTCACCTCTACCTGGGTATCATCTCATTGCTAACCTGCGCAGTCCCTTTGGAACTGGGTATCCCTCCCTGCAAACTAGAGAGAGATGTTACAGTGATGGTTGAATGTTTTGAATGACAGGAGGTAGCTGCTGATGTGAGAATTGTTTTGGCAAAAGAGAAAGGAGGCAAAATGATTCTTTTCTTTCGTTATAGGCAAATGGTCTCCAATTACTGCAGCTGACTGCAGAGCAGTCCCCAGTAGTACTGTGCGGCTCAGTCATTAGCCTATTTATTGTAAACCTTATTTAATATGTAGCAATTTTTATTTATTTTTAGGGACTGGATGATGAAAAAGAGACATCTGAAAATGAGACAGATCCAGAAGACTCCAGAGAAATCCAGAATGATCCCTGGCATAAAAAGGCCATCAGCGAGGGGCCCTCTTCAACGCAGTCCTTTTGCCACCTTATGCCCCCTACTCAAGGTCATGAAAGATCAGGCTGTGAAACCCCTGTCAGTGTTGACTCCATCCCACTCGAGTGGGATCACACAGGTGATGTGGGAGGTTCTTCCTCTCATGAAGACGATGAAGAAGCAACATACTACAGCGCTCTGTCAGGTGAGAACCAATTGCCATCTGCTTGCTTTTACATGGACAACAGGAGGATTTCCTTGTGTGAGAAGGGAAGGGGACTGAGGTCCTGCTCCCACATGGCTGGTTGGTTTTCAGATGCTACTAACAGATAGGAGCAGTCTCATCTCTTGGATGTCTTGATGAAGGGAATGGCATTGTCTAAACGAAGCTTATCTTTTTGGAAGCATAAGGTTTTTAGAAACCTTACTTTTTAAGAATATATGATGGAAATACTACCAACAATTTATTTGCTATTTGTCTTTGCTGTCCCTCATTGTTTCCATTGTTTTTAATAGTTGGAAAATATTGAATAGTGAGGAAAATGACATTATTCTTTTTTCAGATGTAGAAATCACTGAAAATCCTGAGGCATATCTTAAAATGACCACAAAAACTTTGAAAGCATCTTCTGGTAGGCACCTGCTAATGCATGTGTCTGAACATGGCAATCTCCCTGTGCTGCACGCTATACTCCTCAACCTCTCTCATATGTAATGTCTGACTTCCTGCCTTGTGTGGACACCATGTCTCATCCTGTCATGGTGTTCTTACGCTGCAGTATTCACGTGTACATTACAAAGCAGTCAAGAACATACCATTTAGATTTTGCCTGGTAAATGCCAAGGTGGTTAATGTGCATTTCATTGTATTGATCCAAAGTCTTCTGGTACTTTCTTGGTGGTTTGCTCTGGTTTGCAACTTTTTTGGTTGTTTCTAATTTTGATTACATAATTACCAAAGGCAGTGGTTCCAATTCTACGAAGTAGTTTCTGTGTTTTCTGCATGATGGAACTGTGTGTATCCTGTCTGTTAAATCCAGGACAAATGTTCTCCAAACCAGGACATGTTTCTACTTGTCCCTACTGAAATGTGTTGCAGGTGTGTCATAGTATTGTTCGGATAAAAACTTCCCAAACCCACAGTGCAGACTTTTATCTTCTTTTATTTTTTAAATTCTCATACCTGCATTCAAGCATTTTCCAGAAGAAAACAGAATGTCCCATAACTGCATGGCTCTCATCTCATTACCTTTGAAACACTGTTAATGTTTTGCAAATATGCATGCTTTGCAAGGAAAGCTGCAAAACTGTCATTTTTAAGCCATAACTTGATGCCATTTTATTCAGAGCGCTTTCTAACTTGATACAAAGCAACAACAGCTTCCTTGTGCAGATGGGATTTTGCACTCATGGCATATGGGTTTTGTTTTATTTCTTTCAGGAAAGGCTGTTTCCGAAGCTCATCCTTGGCATTCTCCAGATAGCCCTGTGGGCAGGAAACACCGATACAACCAGGCAGAGATGGTTGGAAATGTGTTGTCTGGCCCAGAGACAAGTACTCCCTATAAGCCAGGCTATGTGAGTTGGAGTCTCTGTGGGAACTGAACCTGTACTACAGAGTCTGTTGTTACTGTGTAACTCCATACTCTTTGCTCCTTCAGCATCAAGGAAGAGATTAGTTGTGGGGGGAGTGTTCACTTTATGCAAACTTAGACATTATTTCTGGTGGCTCAGTTAACCAGTGAAAATATCTATGCACTTGCTGGAAAAGCCTCTTCAAAGCAATTCCGAGCAATCATTTTAGGCTCGTGATCAGAGTTGGTGTCTGAAGGAAGTTACTTGTCATGTTGTCATCTAGGACAAGTCTAGGAGAATTTAAACCCCCTCCAAGGAGATGGTGTGAATACTCTCCCTTAATACTTCCTGATGGATGTCTCTTTCCAAAGCAGACCAATTTGAAGGGTCCATTTCCAGCATGCAAGCCACCATTTAATCTGCTTATGGGCACTAAAAAATGTGCCCAAACGGCCATTGTTTGTTGATACCTAAGCCTTGGTGGCTGGTTGCCAGCCGTGGCTTTGCCAGCAGCTGCCAGGCTCAGTGGATCCGGGCCAGCTGTCAGCACTTTTCCATGCACAAGGTGGTCCCGGTATCTGGCTGCTTTTGTCATCATTAAGAGAGACTTAGAGCCTTGCAGTCAATATTGCCAGAATCCACCAAAGAGCTTCAGCAAACATGCATTGTCTGGTACATGTAGTGCAAAAGCACTTAATTTGCCATGTCCAGTCTCATAATCATTAGTTGTCCATGTGGCATGTGTTTACTGAGAAGGCACAGAGAGCCAGTATAAACCGTTAGCAAAGGTGCAGAAGCGCAGTGCTCGATCTGATGTGCAAGACCTCGGTGGCAGCCCAGCCACCCCAAAGTAACACGGATGAAGTTTGACCTTTGGCAGCTTGTCAGCTTGCAGGGCTCACCCACCAAAATGTCATTCCAGGGGAAGCAGCTCAGCTCTGCCAGCAGCAGCAGCATGAATAAGGAGAAAATTACGTCTGCTAACGTGAGTGATGAAGAACCCCAAGATGACCAAGAGCTTGGGAATATTGCACCTGCGGAGAAGCAGCCAGGTACAAAGCATCAGGAGTGGCTTCAGTGCTGTGGCATTTGTCCTGTGACTCTGGGGGAGACAAAGCAGAGGTGACACAAAGGCAGCACATTTGCCTTGGGAGCAAAGTAACAGTAAACTGCTACCCTCTAAATTAATGTCTTTTGCTAAGGTTCACTGAGCTGCCCCCTCACTTGGCACTGTCCAGCCTGTGTTTGCTGTTCTGAGCTTTTCCGTTTTGTGCCAGAACTGAGATTTTTAGCACTGAGACACTTTCTGTCTCTTTACTGGGTGGAGGGAGAGGGAATGATTTCACTTCTGCGTGATACTGCATACTTTAGAGACTTCTAGTCAGATTTCAGACCAAAGAAGTGTCTGTCTAAAATAAGATGGCTGCAGTTCATTTCTCAGTTATTGGTACTCCATATGCTACAGCTCCCCTTTACAGAACTGTTTTGACAAAGCATTTTGGTAATGGGTGCTGTTCTCCACTCTCTGCTCTGGGGTCCTTTCTTCTTCCAAGTAGTCCAACCAGCTGGTTCTTTTAACCTCTCAGGACCTCCTTCCTGGTTTCAGGTGCTTGAAAGTGTAGTAACACTGTTGCACTACAATCTCAAAAGCAAATCAAGTGACAAGAAGAAGAATGCAGCTGTGTGCACCAGCTTGCTTAGTTTATGTCTCTGGTCTCACAAATGGACTGTGGGTGGGTCCTGTGTATTGAAGGAGTAGGAAAACCTCAGAGAAGGGCTTAGATGTGCTTCCAGAAATAGTGATCCCTCAGGTGACCGACATCAGCATCTCCTCTAGCACTGAACTGATGAAACATAAACCCAAGTCCTAACTGCTGGCTCATACTTTGTCCTGTGTTGAATGCAGGCGTCTACCGTTTAACAACTGGGCTTGCTGAATTCCATCTCCTTAGACCTTCTCTATTCTTCCAAGTGAATTAAAACATCTTCCATAATGTGAAATCCTGTGCAGCATTACTATGTGGGCAACTTGAGCAGTAATATGAACCTTACAGACTGCAGAATCTCAGGAAGAAACATGTCTGGAGAGCAGTGGTAGATGGTAGCAATCATTTGGTGTTGAGTAGATTGGAGTGTAATGTACTGATAAAACGCCTTGCGTCTGTTTTACGCACTCTTCACCTTACTGAAGATTAAAACATTTGTTCTTCTATCACTTGTAGGCGTTATTGATAGGTGGGAGCTCCTCCAAGCTCAAGACCTCAGAAATAAACTTAGGATGAAGCAGAAACTGCAGCAGTGGCAGCAGCTGAACTTGGATCTCAGCGACATCTCTGCTTGGCTTGATAAAACTGAGGAAGAGCTGGAGGAGCTGCAAAAACTGAAACCTCCAACCAGCATGCGGGCGTTGGAAGAAAGGGTCAAGAAACTGAAAGTAAGTTGTGGCTTAGTGAGAGGTGGGCCTTCAGCATGCCGATGCTCTTTCTCGTGGCCTCTGTCCGCCTAGGATCTGTCGGCTGATCTTAGAGGCTGCTAAGAAAAGCGGCTGAGCTGTGTTGCTTGCAGGACTCATCCTGCAGCTCTTACTTGTCTACTGCAATAGACCACAACTGCAAGAAGACTGAGTACCCTTGATTCAAACTGTAAATTTATTGCGAGTATGAGGTACTGTTTGGCATTCATTCTTCTGGAAAAAATAAAATAAAATAAACCCACGGGTTTTAGTTTAACAAAAAGGTGAGTAGATGGTAGAACCATGACTTCACAAATTCCATATTATTTCCCCCTGTAATTCGTCCGAGTATTTGTCCGAATGTCGTGGAAAGAGACAGCTCAGAGGAATGATGTGCACATGTGGATGAAGTTTTCTTCAAAGTGAAGGTTTAGGCTTCAGAAAAAGCATGATAAAGGCCACCTATCTTAAAATGTTCCTTAGCAGTATCTCAGAAGCCACCAGATTCAAACAGCTTTCACCAATACCTGTTATTCCTTTGAGGGCACAGTATCATTAACATGTTGTAAATAAACAACATGTTTTTCATCATTCATAGAAGCCCCTAATCCTCTCTTTCTACCAGGACATGCTTAAAGCATTTGATAACTACAAGGCGGTGGTGCTTTCTGTCAACCTGAGCAGCAAAGAATTCCAGGAAGCAGGTAGCACAGAGTTCAGAGAACTTCAGAACAGGCTACGGAAGGTCAACTTGCATTGGGAGAAAGCAACTCATGCCTTGGACAGCTGGAGGAAAGGTTTACAAGAAGCCCTACTGCATTGCCAGGTGTGTCCCCCATGCCAGCCTCTAAGGGAAAGCTCCTCTTAGGGTGCTGCTGAGGGGTAGATATGGGGAGAGGGTAGAGCAGTAATTCCTGGTTGCTCAGAATCCAACACACTTCCTTTGCTGATAAACTTGACTCTGTTGGATTTAAAGGGCTTGGTAAAAATATCTTTCAGCTGGGTAATACCCTTTTCTGACATAGGTGGAATAGTTTCAGCAGGTTGCTGTAGCCTCCCTACCTGTGAGTTTGCTGTTGACTCTGTCTAATCTGGGCTGGCCATTGTGTTTACAGGCAAAGCCAGGTGAAAGCATGACAAAAGTCTTTTTTCCTTTATGTACAAACCTGTTGTTTCTCTAGGACTTCCATGATGAGAGCCAACAACTAATCTTGTGGTTAGAAAGTGCTGACAGACGAAGGAAAGAAGCACAAATCACAGATCCAAAGGCTGACCTCAATACAATACCGGAATGCCAAAAGGAGCTGATGGTAAGTGTAGTTGTAACTAGGGCACCTCAGCTCTTCCGGTGAGTCAGTGGCTCTCATGGCAAAATGAAGAGCAGTATGTTTGCAGGAGACCTAATCAGCACCTTCCAGTACCTGAAGGGAGCTTACAAAAAGGCTGGAGGGGGCCTGATTACACAGACCTGTAGTGTTGGACCAGATGACCTCTAGAGGTCCCTTCCAAGCCAGACATTTCTATGTTCCTATGTTTCTCTTTCTCAAGATGTCTGCAGCCTGTCCTTGAACCTGCTGTACTTGTATTTGGGTGTGTGGCTTGTTTCTTGAAATGGACCAAGAGATTCCCTTTGTGAGACATTTTCTCGGTAATTAGACGTCATAATTAAGTTCCTTATGAACAGTATATATGCTGGAGTAAGACTGCTAATTTCCAAGATGCAATGTCTTCCCCAAACGCATTAATTACTGTTAGAACTATTTCTACATGTCAGTTCAGGTAAGTACAACCAGTGCCTTTGAGAGAACTTCATTTGGTATGTAGCTATAATAGCCATTCCTATGGACTGCAGGTTCAGTTGCTCTTGAAAGCCTTCCAGAGCTCTTGCTCCTGTGATAACATCCTTAAAGTTGAGACTAATGCTCTGTTGCACCATTGTTTGTTTGTTTGTCCTAAGCAACTGGAGAAAGAGCTGCTGGAAAAACAGCTGAAAGTGAACTCACTTCAAGAACTCACTGCTTACTTGCTGCTTAAATCAGACGGTGACTACCTGGAAGCTGATGAGAAGGTTCATGTAATCGGAAGGAAACTGAGGCAGCTTATTGAACAAGTTTCACATGACTTAAAAACAACACAAGAGCATCTGGTGAGTCCGAGTTTAAATACTTGTTCATGGATCTTTCTTACTCAAAAGAAGTAGCATAGTAAGAGTAAAGTGAACGGTATTTCTAAAAGTCTGAGTTAAAACTTAAGCGCTTTCATAAGCTGAAAAAAGAGCAAGTCTAACTATACAAAAACCTTCAGCACCATGAGGCTCGTACAGTAATGAAACACCACCCACAGAGGCTGTGCAGTCTCCATCCTTTGGTTTAGGTGAGTTCGAAGAGCAGACAAGATAAAGCTTTGATTAAGGCTTTGGACATGGAGGGATTTCTTAGAGGGATCTGACAGAGAGGCAATGAACAATGTGCTTCATCTGTTGTGAGTTTTCAACATGCATTTTAAGGAGGAAGCTGTGGTTACCTTTTAGGAGAGCAGAACATTCCTGCCAGTTGCAGATGAATTGGACTCGGCCACCTGTAATCTGGTCACAGTGGAATCCAGCCCTGCTATGAAGAAGGCAAGTATTTTTTCTAGCATTTTGCTGTCAGCATGTAGCATGTTTTGACCTATTTAACCTGAAAATCCCTCAGATGTAATGGTTTTTCCTTTTAGATGCAGCCACCTTATTACAGAATTTAGGACAGGACTTTAACAGCTGCAACTGTTCTCTTTTGAGAAAGAGAAATTCCTTGTAGCTTCTGAAACTTGGATACTAAAAGCTGTTTCTCTCAACAGAAAAGCAAAAGGAGAACTGCACACGACAGAGACAGCAGCAGCAGCAGCAGGTATTATTTTATATTTGCCTGAGCTCTGGAACAGTTGTGAAAACAGCAGAGGTGAGCCGAGTGCAGCAGGAGCCTGGGCAGCTGCTCCTCAGAGGCTGACATACAGGCAGAGGTCATTTCTGCCCAGCTGTAGTGTGTCCTCTGCCCTCCAGCTCTGAGCTGCACCCTCTTGAAGGGATTCCTTTAGCACTCCTGGTGCTGGACCTCTGCACCAATGTACGACCTGGTCTGGTCTTTTTTCTTGAGAAAATATTTTTGTGCCAAATGGGGCAATATTTTACTTAGAAGTCTTCCTTTAAGTCCACCAGCATAGCTGGGAAAAGTGCATTTACCTGTAGATAGGCAGCCCTGCATCTTGGAAGGGTAGTGTGAACCCTAGGGAGGGAGCTAAACCAACCTGTTTAATTCAAATGCTAAAGTGCCTTTTTTCCCTTTCTCTTGCTCTGTTTGTTTCTATTTTTCTTTTGGTGGGTTGGTTTGTTTGTAATGTTTTGTTTTGTTTTTCTTTCAGAGGAGACAGCCATCCACAACATCAGTCGTCCTTCTTCTACCGTGTGTTACGAGCAGCTTTACCTCTTCAGTTGTTCTTTCTCCTGCTTTTACTTCTGGTTTGCATGATTCCCTCTTCTGAGGAAGACTACAGCTGCACCCAGGCGAACAACTTTGCTCGTTCCTTCCATCCCATGCTGCGATACACCAATGGGCCTCCACCAACTTAGAAAGCAGCCCATGAACATTCAGTGATACCAAAACACACTCTCTGTGGTGCTTTTTCATCGTGCTGCTGGCACCAATGAAGCAGTGACCTTGCACAATTAGGTACAGAAACTTGTGTACCGTGTTAGTTCCCCAGAGTAGCCACTACAGCACCCGGGCATCCTACACACCCGCTGCACAGGTTGCTGCTGCAGCTAAATAATGCCTCACGCTTAGAGCCTCCTTTCCCTGCCACAGGGATTGCATTTAAATTTCCCATCTCAGAGTGTACATCTGGACAAAATTTCAGCATTTTTGTACTTTTCTATAGATTTTTAAACTGTATGCAACACACTTTATACTTAGATACAATAGACACACTATTTTGTAGGTCCGGTGCTCCTAAGCTTGCAAGGTGATGGAATACGGAGTTATGGGATGCAGAAACTACATCACAGGAATCTTAAACACAGCAGCCTGTCAGCTTAGAGTGACAGACGCAGAGTGGAAGAGTCACTTGACCTAAAATGATTACTGTACACACTTCACATTGTCCATGTCCTTTGGTACTGTAGTCACTTGGTGGAAACAAAAACAATCTACACCTTTTTGACTCTTGGTTGTTGTATTTTTTTTCATCTACCATGTTCAATAAAAGAATGCACATTTGTTTTGTTTCACATATGGTGTTTGAGTGGTTTGGACTCTGGTGTTGTCCTTTCATACCACCTTTGATATAAGAAATTGTTGCATTGCATGGAGCTGTTTTATAATGCCCGTGTTTTCTAGATGAATGCGATTGTGCGGATGATGCCTGATGCATACAAATCATGTAATGACTTTTGTAATGAAAGATTTTTTTTTCCAGCTTTTAACCTGCTAAACAGTGTACAATATTTTGTGAGAGAATTTTGCATTTTTATAAGCTTCATCTGTAAAATGAAACTGTCGCTGTGGCAAGGGCTGGAGAAACAGCGTCTACAGTCAGCACTGCCCTTGCTTCTTGGCTGTACAGTTCAAGTACCGTCATTAAAGTTTTGACAGTGCCTGCAGGGACTATGGGTGTATCTACGGGGGGGCAACCAGCCATAGCCCCCACCAGTGCTGACCCTTCTGCTCTTGTTAAGGCAGATTCTGTCCTCACTAATGCAGCGGTGTCAGAAGCAGCACAACCCCTCCCTCGCTTGCCAGAGCAAGAGGTCAGAAAGTCAGAAGCGGAGCCTGTGGTCAGTGGCACAGATCCTTTCCTTTGCAACTGCTCGTCATTGCCTGGAGGAAGAATACAAAGTTGAACCAACCACTGCTGCTTACTAGCTCAAAATGCCAACCTGTTTCCCCACCCCAGAACTGGTTTTCTAAACTGGGATATTCAACCTCAGTTCCAATAGCAGTGCCTGGGTTCCCGCCTGCTACAGCCACAGGGTCCAGCAGTGCTTCCACCCCTGGCCACTGTCACCGCCCAAGAGCCTGCGCTGCACTGCCCAGCTGGCTCGGTGGAGCCTGGCTTGTGTTCCCACTGCCCCTGGCACAGCTGCAGCTCTCACCTGACTGCTCTTTCCTGATGTAAAAGACAGGTACTCCACACCCCTTGCCCCACACAGGCACACACTCTCTCCCCTCTCCCTCTGCCACCATCTCCTTGTATTTTGAAAGCAATTACTTCCAGATGGAGCTCATTTCTGTTCCTGTCTCTGCAGAAGTCAGCCAACTCTAACCATTAATTCATTGCCAGGTTGTCACAAGTGCCCATGCAAACCTTCCTGACAAGAACTAATAGTCAGTTGCTGACATGATATTCAGTTCTGCCGCCATTAAAGAACCTGTACAGAGGAAAAGAATTTGAACAATGTTAAAAGGTCTAAAGAAAATTTCATAGCCTGCAATTTCCTTTCATTACGTACAGTTACATCAAATTGTTGAGCTGATGTAATATAGGAATTGAGGAGCTTTCATGAAATTATTTCAAAATGTCATCAGAAAAAAATCTGGGAAAATGACTTAAATAAACTTTCCCTCAAGCCTCTTTTATATCATTTTACTTCCAGTTGATTATAACCACTGCACTGTAGGCGGACGCTGAAGTCTGCTTCAAAGAAGCCATTAGATGTAGCCATCAATTTCTTAGTGCCATCTTCTCACTCCAGACTGGGTTGTTAGTGGTCAGTTAAGGAAGAAAAAAAAAATTAAATCTAGAGGGCAAGGGCAATAGGCAGGATGCACATGTGTGCTTTGGCACAAGTGTTGTACTTAGGCGTAAAGCCAGGCCAAAAGCAGCTGTGAGCTGAAGTCTTACTTCTTCGGCAGGGAGACGAGGAGGCCTGAATCTCTTTTCAGCTATACCTACCCCGAGCCAAAAGAACAACAATTCTGTGAGTGCGGGAACCAGGGGACTGTTTGTTTATTAGGACTTGACCCCAACAGCTGAATGTGCTGGTCCCTGAACCTCTAGGTCGTAAGCTGCGCATCTTCTGTGGCCACTCAGTGCTGGAAAGCGGCCGAAGAGCTCAAGTACCTGACCAAGTAAATCAACCTACAGCTTGTGGAGTGTCTGCGAAGGTGAGGGTGAGACACTCGCTCACAGACACCCTGAGCAGGCACAGGATACACGCATGAAGCCACGCCGAGCTCAGATACAGGAAAGTAATGAACAAGCCACAGATTTAGGTTTCCTGCTACCACAGAACTGAAGAGCAGCTGAGAGAAAGGGAAGGCCTGTGAGGGGTTTTCCCCATTACTTTAACACATAAGGTACTTTAAAAGGCACCAGCTTCAGTCATAAACCCATTTCCATCACAAACTTTCAGTGAGAGTGAAACTAAAACCACAGTCAACAACATGATTCAGAACAGAAAATCCTGGGGAAAACAGACACAGGAAATGTGCAGCAAGTGCTGTCAGGGGCTGTGCCAGCTCCTTACTACATGAGATTATGATGAGAGAAGAAGATTCTGTCTTTTGAGGCAGCAGCAGTTGGCATTTTTACAGCACATCTTCTTCATGACCTTCAATGGAAAATTCTGACATTCACCAATGCATGAGGACTGTAGCTGAATCCTACATGTAGAGATGGAAGGAGTTAAAGAATATCCAGATCATAAAGTCCTAGCTATGAAACAGTATGCCTTTTAACTCACCACACTTCGACTCATTAGTAAAACACTGTGAAAAGTGAATGTAAATAATGTTTATTTTCTGTATTGTAGCAATCCGCTGGCTTTCCATGTTCTCATCTACAACACTCTCTTTGGTACTGGTTTACTCACTGGGTCAGCCCAACAGACAACCACATCCTAAACTGCTTTACAGAACCCTTATCTTGCAGGACATAGATAATATCAAAAAATATATTCTGAGATGAGTGGTGACGACAGCAAAGGCACTTCCACGGCTTCCAGTTTGGAGTGTACGGAAGGATCACAGGACCATGCACCACTGAAGAAATGGTGCAGCCTACAGCTGGGCTGCCATGAAAAGCAGCTGCTGTGGTGGGGAGTGTCTGTGGCTGCGCTCACTTACAGCAGCCAGGAATGGGCGTTATAAGCTACCCTGCCAACCAAAGAACTGAACAGAATATATTAAGATACACATACATATTGACTGATTATATATAATCAGTATTCAGCCCTATATAGCAGTAGTTCCTATGACAGCCCTTACACTGTGCTCGCTTTAAGGCACCTCTGACAAAGCCATGCACATCTACACTCTGGTTTTAAGCTTAGCTCTCAAGAGCAGCATTTCCCCCGAGCACTTACCTTGGTGGGGAAGGCAGGGAAGGGAGCAAGTGGCAGCTGTCTGAGCCATGTGCTCACTGTGATGAGAGTGAACTAGACCTGCCACCATAAACCTCATTTTGAATATATAGGGGGCTTAAAGCACATCCTAGGAAAGAGCAGCTATTTTCTATTATTCCAATAAAAGAATAACCATGGATGCACAAAAACAGGCTCTTTGGGCCACACAGCGATACTCGGGCTGAGCTTCCAAGTGCACCTTTGCTGTCAGTTTATACATATTTATTTTGCAAGAAATTCTAAATGACATTTGCAGGTCCTGATCCCAAGAGGGAACCTCAACCACCTGGACATCTGTTGGAAAAGCAGCACAGCAAACTGCAAGCAGCCCAGGCAACTACTGGAGTGTGTTGAGGACAACCTCCTAGTATAGGTGCCTGGCCAGAGGAGAGGCACTGCTGGACATATTGTTCACTAATGCAGATTAGGAAAGGTTAAGATTGGTGTTAGCATGGGCTCCAGCTACCATGGCCTGGTGGAATTCTCAGTCTTGAGGGGTACAAGATGGGTAAAAAGTAGTCAGGTCCCAAAAACTTGGCTGTTTAGGTAACTAGTGAGTGGGATCCCATGGGAAACTGCTCTCAGAAGCAAAGAAACAAACAAGAACTGGGAGATATTTAAAGACATTTTTCTTAGGGCACAAGATGCTCAATTCCAGTGTGCACGAAACTTTGCTAAGGCACACAGAAAGCAGAGGTGATTATCATCAGGAAAGATGGGGACAGACCCTTCATCAGGGAGTGTAGAGATACAGTGAGGGGGTACTGGTTTTAAACTGAAAGAGGGTAGATTTAGATTAGAGATTAGGAAGAAATTCTTTACTGTGAGGGTGGTGAGACACGGGAAGAGGTTGCCCAGAGAAGTTGTTGGATGCCCCCTCCCTGGAAGTGTTCAAGACCAAACTGGACAATGCTTTGAGTAACCTGGTCTAGAGGGAGGTGTCCCTGCCCATGGCAGGGGGTTGGAACAAGACGATCTTTAAGGTTGCTTCCAACATAAAACATTCTATGATTCTATGATAAATTCCAAACAAGACAAAAATTCTTACCTCAGAAGATGCTGATCACTGGTGACAGCTCAAGTAGGATCAAGAGGCAACTTTTTGAAGGCTCACTGTGGTTTTAGGCTCTGTTACAGACAATAATGCAAATTCAGCAAATGTCTTCCATACTCCACAGGCCACCAGGAGAAAAAGTTCCAGCACTTAAGAGGATACTGTCCTCTCATCACAATGATCCCTGTATAGATCTATCATTCAGTCAGTAACGAATTAACTTATTATTTTTATGGAAATGTGCATACTTACTGAAAAAAACACCACTGTTAAGTGCTACCTGTCTTAGTTTGCTACGCATTTTATAGGTGGATCCATCCTGTCAGGCACTGTCTCAAAGCACAATGTTCCAACTGATCTTTTTCCCCATATTCTCCTCCAGCAGTGTGACAGCACTAAAAATGGGTAATTTACAAAGTGACAGAGGTG
This sequence comes from Chloroceryle amazona, assembly GCA_027560015.1. NCBI lineage: Eukaryota > Metazoa > Chordata > Aves > Coraciiformes > Cerylidae > Chloroceryle > Chloroceryle amazona. The sequence continues at coordinate 29,090 of JANHFX010026352.1, forward strand.
TGGAAGAGGTCTCACATGCCTCGAGACAAAGGATTTCACCTTCCTAAAATGCTCCAAGACTTACAAGATTTCTTTAAAAAAAAATAATTCAACGTCATTTTACTGTTTGCTTCTAGTTCCAGAAGTCAGAGGATCCTCAGCACGTTTTTAACAGCACGTGTAAGGAAAAGTTGGGCACTCTTATTTTTCTTTTCTTTTCTTTACTTTTCCCCGCCCTGTGGCAACAGGGGCACTCCTGCATGATCCCATGTGCTCACCTCTGTGAACACATTCTGTGAACAGAATTTCTTCAAGTATGAAGAGCCAATTCTGGCCAGGTCCTGTCTCAGCAGCAGAAGCTGCTGTACAGCAGAACAGCAAGGGAAAACAATAAAGCAGCTCAGCTCTCCTCCCCTCCTCACTTATCCAGATATGAACACAGCTACATTAATCCAGACTCAACAGCTATTGGCTTTTTGACCATTTTAAAACACTAATGGTAACTTTTAATAAAATTATGTTCAACAAGACAAAAAGTATCTGTTAAAATCACATAATTTTCCTACTTGCACTGTGCTAATAATGGCATATATGAATCATAACACGTGGCACAAATCTGCAGCATTGCCCTTTTAAACAGTCAGTCCAGAGCAAATTTCCATTGAGAATTTAATTTTACCATTTATACCCAACTCATTCTCACGTTCTTTTTAAGAGGTTTGTTTCAAGATTGTACATAAATTCAGCATTTCTAAAGCAAAACAAACAAACAAATCACTTAAACACATCCTTTAAAAACTGTATTAAACAAAAAGATTACACAGGATAAGGAAAATCAACTATACAACAGGCACTGAAGCCATAACATAATTAAGCCCAGGAAACACAGAAACATGACTGTTTCACAGCAAAACATACACAGAATGAAAGTACCAATGAAATCTAGACTATACTCACATTTTTTCCCCTTTTTGTAGTAAATATTACACTTATTTAGAAGGGCCTTGCTATAGTACAGTTTCTTAAAAACAATAAAAAGGTAGCCAGTAAAAATTTAGACCATCAGCAGCACCTGTATAGTACAAGATCAAAACAACAGATTTCTGTAACTCACTGAAAACTCTTTACGCCCCTCCTATAAAAATATTGTCCTTGGTTTAAAAAAAAAATACCAAGCTCCAAGGTTTGACTAATATTCAAAGTATGCAAATGGCATCATAATCAAAGTCCCTAATCCAAAAGATTTATTGGCTCAAAACCAGACTTTTGGTGTAATCCCAATTTAATGCCACCATGCCCAAAATGCCCAGAACATGTACGTATTATTTTTATACATATCCATTTAGAGTGCTTGCAGGTCTTGCTCACATCAAAATGTGATATTGGCAGTTGCCAGAATGAATGACGCCATCCTGCTCTTCGCTGAGGTCATTGGCCAGGCTATTTCCTCTGGTTTTTGGTTTGGTTTGGTTTTGTTCTCAGAGCGGCTTAAATACATGCAGGAGTCAGCACAACAGGGTTGGGTTAAACCCCACATTCTCAGGGAGACCCAAACAAGTCATTACACTTGCAAAGCAAAGGAAGTGCCAGAACCACCATCCCCCTGCTCTTTGAGAGCTCCCAGACAAGATAAGGAAAGCATAGCATGAAGTGCCATGCACTTTGAAAACAAGAGCACAGCAAACCTGAGGGCAGCAGGCAAAAGCAGGTCCCAGCTTAGGTTCCTGTCCACCACCTCACCTCCTTGATGGCTGCATGAGGTTTTGGGTGGGCAGGGTATAATTCCACATGCGACTCAAAAGGGGAAGGGGAAAATGGTTTGTTTCTATCTGATTTCACAAGTCCTGATTAGCAGATCAGATACAAACACAGTTAACATCCACAGAGCAACATCTTGTACCTAAGTATTACAATAGATTTAACATCATTAATAAATATGTAAACCAACAAGCTAATCTCACAGACAAAACACATTTCCAAGGCCAGCATTGACTGAAATAGCCAGGCAGTTTGGTCATTGTTTAAAGCACTGAAGAATTATACACAGATAATAACGTGAGTGTTAAGAACAGGCTCACAAAATACAAACTTAACCTTGGTTTAACATTTCTGAAGAGGGTCTGAACAGGCCCTAGAAGCTACACTCTGAATGGCCTTCAAATGAAGGCCCTTGCAGCCATTGCATATTTAAAAATAGAGGAAACTCTTTTACACTGCACATATCTGGGCACTTAATCTAGATCAGCTGTAAAGCAGGTATTCCCCAGGGACCAGCACACACAGGTAAGAGGACCTGTCCCAAACAGTGCTGCTCTACATTTCATACAATCTCTCAGTAAAAGAAGAGATTGTCCAGTCAGTGCTCAAAAGCCTTCATCTGGGAGATGGAGACCTTGGTGCTCGTTCCTGGCCCTGACACAGAGTTCTTCTGTCACCTCAAACCAGTCCCTCCATCACTGTCTCTGTCCACCTGCCTCAAAGAAGGAGAGGCAGTAATCCCCTGTCTCGCAGTACTGTTCTGAGGCTTAACATCATAATGTGCTTTTGAAGAGTCTCAGAAAAGGCACTATAAAAGTGCATCTATTATGGTGTCAGAAACACAGACAGAGGTGGGCATCTCACAAGCCTTTCCCAAGATACCCCTGTGCAAATCCAGAATAGATGGGGACTCACACCTGGTTGCACATCAACAGTCCTCTCATAGTTGCTTTGTTTCTCCCATATCGCTGAATAAGCTTCACATTTCCAGGTCTCGACAGGATTACTGGGCTACCCCATTTCGCAGGCTGTCTCCAGTCTCCATTTGCTCTAACGGGCCAAATTCGGGATGTGTGACCGGGGACTTCCTCTGCCCTCGGAGAGTGTGTGCGTTCAACATCTCCAGAAGCAAGTCATACACAGGGACCACATTTTTACACTTCATGCTGAGGAGATGCTCCATTCCCTTATTACTGCGAAGGAGAACAGAAAATCAGTCAGCAATCTGGGTCAAACAATGCAGAGAAGGAGAACATGATCATGGCTTCAAGAACCCTTTCTTTTTAATGAGTTGAGAGGATTTAGCTGCTGCAGTCCCTGAGATCACTTACCTCTATCAACAGTAACAACATCGAAATACCTTAAAGCTGAGCGATTTACTATTTAGAGAACCAAGATTTGTTTTGCACTGCACAAACTTCAGGAAAAAAATGCAGTGTGCCAACCAACTATTAAAATCAATGAAAAAAAAACTCCTTTGATGCTCTAAACATGGGAGGCCCACATGCTGCAGCTTTATGCAAAAGGGGAATTTACAGTGTACAGCTCTAGCAACTACATACCTCTCCAGCTGACCAAAAGGACCTGGCTAACTTCAAGGAGTTTGTTTCCTCTCTGCATGTCCAGCATCAGATCGTGCAGATAGCCACAGGCTTTAAAACTCTCTTTTTTTTTTTTTTTGGTTATGCAGTAAGATACAATGACACCTTATTAGCTGGAATGTTCTGTGGCTGTCTGATGGCTTGGACTAACAGGAGACGGCTATTGCCATTGCACTCAAATGGACTTCAGATAATTCGGATGGACTCGGGGTTTTGGGATTGAAAACTAAATGTGCTTGCTCAACACCATATTTGTCACAGTGGAAATAGCAGCAGACAGACAGCACATGTACGGGTTGATTGGATTGGGAGGGGGACAATGCTTCCAGAAAAAATAGGTTTTTGCTACAATACAAGAGTTATACAAACAGCAAAGAAGAAATTGCTCCCTCCACAGCTCTTGAGAGGTCTGCATCATTTGGTAATCAAGGCTGAAAGCAGTAATTATTTCCAGAACAAAGTATAATTGACTGATGAGTGCTAAGCAACATAAAGAAAACAGGTCACAACAAGTAGCCTCTAGACTTCATCTGAGGCAGGCACAGCCTTGTTTTAATAAGAAAATATAAGAAAAATTGCAAAGATTCACAATGTTTATTCACACCGTACGAGAACAATAGCTCCTGTGATGCCATGATGCAGCGTCACACCACTGTGGGCAACCCAGGTGATGGCAGCACATCACAGCCTGAGTCTGACTCGGCTCTGGCTGGTGCTGTAGCTTCTGTAGGGCCAGCTCTCAAACTCACCCCCAGTTCACAAACTGGAAGTTAAAGCTGCCTTTCAGCACATTCAGGTCCCTGCTGCTGTCACATTGCCTCCCAGGAAGCTTGCTGCAGAGGTAGCTGTCCCTTTTCCATTGTCCTTACACAAAGTCTGACATGCCCATCGCTCTTTTGCATGCTCCAGCCTGGTCACAGGACTGTCTTCCCTGGACTCACAGTTCAAAGCCAAAACATAGGAGAGCTTTGTGAATGGCTGGTCTCTGAGTAATCATTTTAAATGACAAACAGCCTGAAAATTAAAGCATCTGTTTGTAGGGCCTTGTGTTTGAGTCTGCTGTACTGCAAGCAAAGATGAACAGCTCCAGGAGGTCCAGGAACTGGCAGGCAGCAGAGGAGCTGCTTCCCATGGGGAAAACAGGAGTGTGGCATCGCTGTAGAATGAGTCACTTGACAAAAATGCCATGGTTCCGAATAAAAGACAACAAATTTGGCTTGGGAAAAACACGGCACCCAAAGTACACTTTGCCCAAAGCCCATGCTGCATATCAGTTTTGAAAGAGACTTTTATTTTGGACAGAAGAGTTTTGGTGGGTTGGGTGAGGTTTTTTTTTTTGAAAGGCTGAATTTTCGTTGTTATTGTTAAGCATTTTAGGCAGATACGTAAAGAACAACTTAATGTAATACAGTTAAGACAGCATTTTAATATCAACACAGAGTTTTTGAGTGCCATCAAGCACTTAACTCTATTGCCTGTTTAGTTTTGCTGGGAGGAACACCTTACAATGAAGACAGGTGAAGAGCAGTGCTAGGATTCCCTCAGGAGTGACCTGGAGTTCCAGCCTTGCTTTGTCACCGACACAAACAAACACTAACACCTTACACATTACCTGCATTCTGTAAAATTTACCTCGCGTGTCTGACGTGAGAGAGGAGCATCAACAAATTGGCCAGGCGAGTTGTCTGCTGCTGCGAGGGGATTCCGCTCTTCGCAATGACCCACACCAGAGCATCTGTGACTACGTTAAGCAGGTGATGCAGTTTCCTGTTGCTTTCAGGTTCTTCTGCTGACAAGGGAAACATGCCTAACAAGAGAAGAGAAGAGAAGAGAAGAGAAAGAAATACTCCCTGCTCACGAGGAAGAAAAAAATAAATCTGTGACTGTGGATTTTTTTTTTAATGATGTAATATTTAAACAGGATTAGAAAAGATATTTACATTTCCTGACACACTCCCCTCCCCCCAAGACTGTCCAGACAATGCTTCATGTGCCACACCAAACTCTGGTTTACATTTCTTTGCCAAAATTTGATGGCCACATCATTCCAAACTGACTAACACTCCCAAATCCTCCCAAGACAGTATGTTGAACATAGACCCTTCGGTCCAGGGTTTTTCCTTTGCATCGCTCTGTACCCTGTAGTTTAGTACCTATTATGGCTTATAGCACTATGCTTCCTCTAATCCCTTCTTGCTGAAAAAAACATAAAATTTCCCAGAGTATATCCTGGGGGGGGAAGAGAAAATGGTGAGAAGCACTGCTCATAGACCCAGCCTGCCACAGTCTCTCTACAGCTCTCTTGCCTGCTGTGAGAAACCTTAAATGTCCAAAAAAAAAAAAAAAAAAAAAATAAAAGGAGGGGAGTGGTATGGAAGGGGAAGAGATAAAAACACTACTAGAAAGGTCTAGAAACACAATACAGTTATTGATAGAGCAGAAGAGATCTGGTGGGAAAACAAAAAAATTCCTCCCAAAGGTGTTTATGGAAGGACAGAGCTCCAGAACACCTTTGAAATTAGGAGTAAAAAATTAACTTCAACAACAAAGGAGAGTAGAGAGAGGTGAAAGGAGAGGTTTTTTGACAGGTGAGGCTTTGAAGAAAATATGGCTGATTAACATGGCATTTTGGTGGGTTTTTTATGGGTGGGTTGGTTGGTTGGTTATTGTGGGGTTTTTTAAGGAAAAAAAGAACAGCCTTTGTTGTTTGTTGAAATAATGGCATCCATCAGTAAAACAGTGAGATAACAGCTGCACTATTCCCCTTCAGAACTTGGCTGAGAATTTTACAGCAGTTCTTCACTGAAAAACAGGAGATGTAAATAGTTCGCTGTTACCTTGTCACTGGATTTTTTTTAACAACATTATTTGCAAAATGATCTCTGGAATAAAATTATTTTATGCAGGCTACCCTAAACCAGCAAACATGCACTCCTGTTTGCTTTGTGTAAAAGACTGCAAAGCAAAGCTCTTATCCTGAAATTCATCTCGCAAACTGTTGAGTGCTTTCAATCGCTTCTATCAATTAATGACCATTAAACAGGAACATTTAAGCCAAATTAATTATCACCCCGTTGAGGAACCAGTTTTTCCGTAATTAAGGACAGCTTTGTAGAGCTGTACAGCAACTTTACACATGACCGGGAAGAAAAAGTTCTGACTGAAAAGGACATACCCAGGCCAGCCTGGGCCATGAGCCCCACCTAGTGAGAAGCTTTCAGACTGTGGATCCTTCATGCAGCTCTTGCAAAAGGACAGAGTCTAAATTCAGCAAATGATACAGCTCAGTTTCTTGAGAAAAAGATCCTCACAATCTGACAGGTAGAAGTCCTTTCCTATTGTTCTCATTCAACAGCCTTATCTCTTTTAATATTTCTGTCATTTTTGGAGGCTGATTTCTCAGTCACCCTTGAAATAGAAAGTACAATTCTGTGAGTGTCAGATGAACTGCATACTCACTGGAATTGAGGAGGATCATTGCCTTTACACACAGATACTCCTTGTGCTGCAGTTTCAGCTCTCGGAACCTCGAGGTCATGGCCAGGAGCATATCAAAGATCTCCAAAATTCCCTCTACGCATTTCCCCTCGTCCCTATGGAAACACATTTAAAATGTTACCAAAAAAGTAGAATTAAGGAACTCTGACTCAGCCAGATAAAAGTCAAAGCACAAAGGAAGCTGCAGAAGGCCTCTCCATCTCACCTTTGGGAGAATTCTAAATCTTCTATCGTGAAATCTAAATTGAGAATTTACACCGGTATAGAAGGTCAGAACTCCTAAGAAACTGATTTTCTTTAAAGCACATGCAGGATTGACTGCAGATAAGTATGACTATAGTTCTGTAAAAGGCTTTAAAGTTACAACCTCTATAATTCTGGATAATTACTTTCAAACTTCTCATTGCAGGACACAGTACCACCATGAAGCATTTTCCAAATTTGTTTTATAAGGAGTTAACAGCACAACCAGTGACATCCCTGTGGCGAATAAGGATGACCCCCTAAAATGAGTTTCTTGGAACAATATGACATTTTTAAAGAATAAAACATCTAACCCCATCCCTCAGTAGCTTTTTCTTTGAAGATATTTAAATGTAAATAGCTTTTGGGGGTGTTTGGTGGTTTTGTGGTTTGATTATTTTTATGTCTGCAAGTGTTTATTGAATTCAAATTTCTCTGTTTTGGATATTAGCAATGATTCCAAAGAACCCTCAGCCATTCAAATGGGCTTAAAGTTAAGCAGCAACAAATTTCAAACCACTGAAGTATTGTCACAGGTTTTTTTGTTAGTTTATTTCTAAGTACTGGACTAAGAAAGCAATTAAGCTCTATGACACAGTGTTCAAAGAGCTGCTTCTTACACTATCTGTAATATGAGATATATTTTTTTTTCTCCATAATGTTTTTAAGATGAGACAGATTTAGGTACAGCAGTTCAGGAAAATTAAATAACTTTACTCCTTTACTGGATCCCAAGAAGAAGTTTTTGAGCCTTCAAGCTGCAAGGCAGGAACAGGCAGATAACACCAACCAGCTGCAGAAAGGCAGCTGCCTGAATATTGCCCATTTTCTTGAGTTCCTCAGAGCAAAGGAGAATTTTAAGCTATGGAGAAAAACAGGCAGCTGCCAGTTCAAAACAAAGACACAAGTATCAGAGAAGTACTTGTCTAAAAAAGATTATATAGGAAACATATCTCAAGTTCAGCTAACATAAAAACAATCAAGTTACAGAGCAGTTTCATATATGCTTGTCTGAAAAAGAATAAAATTACAGGCAAGCCCAGATTCTTGCTAGCTCTCACTCTGCTATGCCTTTTGGAGATGAAGGAATACATCAAATAAGCTCACTCTATTCAGCACATATTAGCTCCTGAGGAACTAAATGTATCATACATTTTCAGCAATTTCTTATCATTGCATTGAATAACACAGCAGGTCTTGAACTGAATTTTATATGAGCAAATAATTTATTTCATCTCCTTTACAAATTCATTTTCTCTTACTAACCCATTTAGCTATCTGTATCTATCATGATTATTATTGAGCTTAAGCGACAGTACAGATCTGAATTTCCCCAGCTTGAAAAGGTTAGGAGGCATTTTACACCTACCCGAGTAGACAGCTTCCCTGACTTTTACCAGCTGAAGCCCAGGTCAAATCTCCTAAGGTCTTGTAGAAAAATACCCTTACTAATCTGTATTCCTCCCTCCTGGTATATGATGTTACGGAGAAATAATTTTTCAACTTGCAAACACCCTGCTTTAACTTGAAAAAAAAGAAGTATTACAAAACAAGCCAGGACATTTTTTACTCCCCATTGAGTAGTGCTGCAATGTTCATTATTATAGCGATTTACAAAGTCTGCAGTAGGAGCAGGAAGAAAAACAGGTAGAAAGCTACTTTACAAAACAGAAAATATGGCCTGACTGTCTGCTTGTTTTGAGGGGTAAGGGTAGAAAAATCTATCATCTGGAGAAAATTGATTGACAATGTAGTATATTGTGTTGATGTGTCCACTGTTTCAGCATCTAGAGAACTGGACCAAAAGGAAGAAAATCAACAAAAGATGTGAAAGAAACAGGAACTTCACATTGTCAGGTGCTACAGGAATTAAAGACCTGGCAGCTTCAAAAACACTGTTCATGCTTAGCATTCCTTGAGCCCCTGTAAGGGTATGGAACCTCAAGACATTATTGTCACAAATACATGCAAAGGATATTGTTAGATAAACCATTAATATCATCTCCCATACTTAATCCTCTTCCTCTTACCATTCACCTCACCTCCAAACATGCTAATATGAAGTGTTCTTAATAAGTTTATTTCTCTTACCTGTCTAGCACAAGGTCTGGTGCAAAAATTAGTTTCCCAGGATGGTCGATTGATCTCCACATCAAACCCACCATTAAAACCTCCATCCAGCAGCTCTCCAAGAGTCTTACTTGATCATATAGGCTAAGATCAATGAAGCCTGAAATGACAAATATAGCATAAAATAAATCAATCTCTTTATTTCTATTTTGACAAAAGAGAGCAAGTATATGAAAAACAAAAAGAAACAAAAAGAATTATGGGTTGTGAAGAAAGTTATAAAAGGGAGCGATGACATCAGAACCAGAAACATAAATATTTGTTATTATCAAAAGTTCCACAAAACATTTGAAATAAAGCAGAGTGATGTTCAAGGGAAATTACTCCCACACAGCTTGTGAAATGCAAGTGACGGCAGAGGACCTGCACTATGCTTGGCCACCTCTTTAGATGAGAGGCACCAGGGTACATATGGTTGTCACTTGCAGGGATTTTTTTTATCTCATAAGACAGGCATGTTTCTGGGGTGGTTGGGTGACTGGGAAAGAACCCACATCTTGGTGCCTGTGTGTCCCCTTTGTACATGACATACGTTGACCCCATTCCATCCCTTTCCTGCTGCCTCCTTCCCCAAAACTGCAATAAACCAGAGAAGAGACAGGGGTAGTTAGTGAAGGCAGTAGTGTCCCCACTGCCTCCGTAACAGCATCCCAGAAACGAGGACAGAATTAATGTGATTGTGCATAAACCTGTTCCAGCATTTAGCTCTCTCCAGAACATACAGCAAGGCATCAGAGAGCGCTGCAGCACAGCCTAAAGGGAAAGACAGTCACTGTTCCCTTCCCCTGCATAAAAGACTGGGGAAAAAAGATGCATAGAAGCCAAATAAAGAGAAAGAAAATGTATGCACCCCAAATCAAAAGACCAGAAGTGAAAATTATCAAAATGCAAGTGGGAACGCAGAGTGTTCAGTCAAGGAGTAAAACACAGACACGATAGAGACCAGTTCAGTGGTCAAAACCAAGACCAGGCCACAGTTTTCAAAGCAGAGCTGCTTTAGATACATCTCTTAGCAAAGGAGCTTCATTTTCAGACAAGCTGGCATCTACAACTCCACCCAGCAAAAAAAATCATTGCAGCCTGGCCACGGGAGACAGGATTCCCATAGTTCTTGCCAGTCGTCTGAGGCTTTAAAATACACACAAAACGTTTGTGGTGTCAAAGAAGTTGCTGTCAGTAATTTACACAAACGATCCATGTATTTTAATCTTATTGAACTACTAGGCTGGAAGACAGTTGGTGACAGTCCCAAGCTGACATAAACTGAGTAACGCACACTCTCTCTTATCATTGCTAAAAGTGCTGCCTTTCAAAATCAATAGCCTTGCTGCTTATTTTGTAAGAAGGGTAAACTGGAGCCTGTGAGTTGTATCTTCCATCCCGGATTTCACTGTCACAGAATTTACTATAGAATCCACAGCCAACAACAGGTTATCTGCCAGACACAGACTCCTAATTTTAAAAGTGCTTTCAGAAAAATAACCATGGATGTGTGAATAGTATAAACCAACAGTGGCAGTTTCCCAGGAAACAACAGCCCAAAGACATTTCAGAAGTTTATTTAAATAAACATTTACACAGACAAGTGCTGATTTCTCCAGCATAAACAGACAGTTATTGAATTTAAAAGCTATCTCAGTTGAGCAAAATGTCAGACCAAGTCCCAGCACCCAATCTACAGATACTTAAATATCCAGATTTATCCTGGATGTCATCTCCTAATCTCACATTATCAGCACCAGCAGTATGATTTATCACTGTTGAGCACAGCTATTATAAGGGCTATACCTTTCCTTTCCCAACAACCTCATGCTTTAAAGATTGAGGACAGCATATCATCACCACAGCTCTGATCACAGCATCAGAAGTTCTATTTAATATGCTGCAGAACACATTAAACTACTTATTTTTCTGTGTCTGTAGCACATGTCCTTTAAATCATATGCTCTATACCTGATCATTTAATTGTAAATTACTAAGACAGACAAGAAAAAACACTTGTGCTGGATGTGTACTAAGTAGCAAATGACACGCTGCTCTGGTCAGCAGCACACTAGGTTGCATAATGAAACCAAATTTCAGTGTTATGACAACATCCTATTGATTAGCAACACAGGTTCAGCTATGAGCCACATTCACCTCTCTTAGACTAGGTCAGCAAAGTTAAATGCAATTATAGAAGTTAAGTTCTGCCATCTGACAACTTAGAATTAAAATACTTGGAATCCAAAAGGAAAAAAAATATCCCTGTGTCAGCTTCCATTTTACTGAGCAACAACAAAAATACAATCATTAAGCTGAAAGTACAGACAAATACAGTCACAGAGTAAAACTCATAACAAAAGAAGGTCACTAAGTACAAAAAAAAAAAAAAACACACCACCATCATTTATATTTCCTATTTAGGCAAAAAAGTTACTGTTAACATCAGCATCTATAAGGAAAAATAAAATTATTTTCCTTCACTTTTGGTGAGTGTCAAAATAACATCCAACAATAATTTAGAAGTGAAAATGGGCTTCTTACCCAAATATACAAAGCAAATATACAGCTTTACAGAAAGTAAAATTACTGTTCACTGGGCCATTAGTCAAGAATTCTGTTTTTCTTTTTCTCAGACCTGATCTCGAGGAAGCAGAGCATGGATCTAGATGATTAGATGATTAACTTCAGGCAAGAACTTGTGGAAACTGAAATTCTATGTCCTAAGCTTCAGTCATCACAGGTATGTTAATGGACAAAAGAAATAAATCTGCATTCAGGTAAATGCTCTTACTATCATGTAATATGGCAACATTACTTATAATTAGGTACATATTAAACATCACATCTCTTGGCATTGTTCTAAAATGGTGTTTACTTCTGTTCTGTATAACCGGAGGGATCAGGGAAACCAAACATGCACAATAAAGTGTCAACATTCCCAGGAACAGTTTTGAAGGGCTTTGACTGCTTCAGTGGGTTTTCTTCATACTGTTCTCTTATTGCCAAGAAAAAGGTTGTTTTTTTCCAAGAGGAGCTGAAAATAAACTGAAGTGATCAAAATTAGGGTAGTTTTGGAAACTGATCTTTTAAAAAAAATAATCTCAACTGGGTGAGGTTTGGGGATTGTGAGGTTTTCTTGCTTGTTTGGTTTGGCTTTTATTTGTTATGGGGTTTTTTTGTTGTTGTTGTGGGGTTTTTTGTTTGTTTGTTTGTTTGTTTGTTTAAAGGATATAATTAAAATAAACCCATAAATTAAGAATAATCAGTAAATGGAAAATGTTGGTTGGGGTTTTTCCGCATTCAAATATTGCTTATAATGAGGTTGTTTTCTAAGACTTGATCTGATTTCCTTCACAATTTACTTTCTACCAGATTCACATAACTATATGTAGTCCTCTGCAATGTTACCTTATAATCATTTTTTTTCTGTTCAGACAAGGAATTACAGCAATTGACACCACTTCACCCCTTATGGTTACTTTACAGTTATTGTCAGAATTTCTTAAAATCAGGAAAAAGAAGTATTAAGGATTTGGACTCTAAGTTTAAAACATTCTACATTAACAGTAAACCCACTAACACCTTGCAAATGTCTAGTGTGGTTTAAGATGCTTGTGCTGTGCAAACATCTCCTCCTCAGCAGCTGAACAGCTGCCCTGGAATTTGCACACCCTAAAATCATCACATCTGAACCCTCCAAAACAGTAGCTGAGCTGTGGAGACTGTAATCTTCAACTAGGAGACGTGATCCAGCAGCTGGAGATGTAGCACCTTCAGTCACTCCACCTAGATCTGAAATAGGATCACTTCCCTTATTCTAAGTTCTTAGTTTAAGGATTTTATGAAATATTCTCCACCAAGCTTGTTTCCTGTCCTGTGATGACACTGAGTTTATTTCTAGGTGTAAGGATTACTGTCATGTCTTCCTTTGTGTGTATTCAGTAAGCACTGTATGGTGCACAAGTATGACAAGACCGGGGCACACACCAGCATGCTCTGGTTGTCTTCAGCATAAAATCCAAGAGAGGAGCCACGCTGGCTCCTTGGTCCATATGGATGTGGGGTTAGGCCTACCAGACACACTGCAGAGTATTTTAGCCATGCAAGGTAAACACAGCTGTAGGGATCACTGCTAGCAGAGTGCTATATATGAGCTTGAAGACTAAGCCCCATGCTGCTATACATCTATCAATTATTCAATGCTACATTCAGCTCACTGCCATTAGTTGGTCACCTTAGCTCTCACTAAAGAGCCACAATCTGTGTTTTTGTCTATGCCAGCCAGCAAGTTTTCCTGCACAGCTTTGCCAGCTATCACATTTATGTGCTGAGTGCTTTTAGTCTGGCTTTTATTCTTTATTCTGACTGTTTTAATCATGGGCACTGCATGGAGGAGGAGCTGAAAATGTTCAGCAGTTCTAGTTTGTAAGAAGGGACATGGATCATTGCCACACTACTGTGGTCACATTTGAGACATTCAAGGCAATAATGCATGTTGTTCTACTTCAGTGCATGTTCTTTGTGTTGCCAACCACCAAAAGCATCCGTACTGACTTTTGCTTTGCAGGATACTATGCACCGCTTTGCAATCGGATGCTCCTGTGGAGCAACTCCATCAAACGAAGCAGTTGCAGACACACAGTGCTTGGACACACTTTGTTTTTATCAACTGTTAGAAACCTACTGTTAGGATTCAAGGAAAGAACTTGGTATTAAATCCTTTTTTTATAGCAATGCAGTTAATATCCCTTTTAATGAACCTTCTGTATCAGATTAATTATGTATTTATAGTTGACAAGGTACAAATTACATGCAACACCAACTATGCTTTTTTAGCAAAATAAACAAGTACTTCACTAATGACAGCAAATTATGGGCTAGGTCGTTGTTTTAGTCAAAATACATCCAGGTGAATTATGGAGGTCAAAAAATTGTCCATTACTTTATAGGACAAAGAGCTTAAGAATTTCATGCTGCACATTTACTGTCCTGTACTATTATCTCACGGTAGAGAATGATACATTGATGGTAAAAGCATTGATTAAAATAAAGACAAAAAAATTTAAATTCTTACCAGGAATTTTTTTGGCCCAACCAATCATGTGAACCAGCTCCTTGTCTGCCAGTTTTGTCAGGGACATCATCATGGAGGCCTCTGTGAATGGTTTGCTGGGACGACTCACCAAGACATTGGGAGGCTCTGCTTCAAGTAGCGTTAAGACAAACTGCTCCGGACTGACCGTGCTGAGCAGGATTTCTTTTACACGGGTTGCTGTCTCATTGTATTTCTTCACTTTGCTAATGCAATGCACCTGATCTTCTGAATTACGATGGCGACGCAGGATCCGATATCCACAACGTTCTCTTCTTGAGCCTAACAAGAGGGGCACATGGATTGCATTGAAGTATTTTTCTCTCAGTGTTGCATTATGTAAATCCCAATGTTTCATGAGAAGGGGAAAAACCCCTTTAATATTGGATGTTCTAATATAGAACAACAACTTTCAGAATTTCTAGAGCATTCAGCATTGACCTAACTTTGTTTCCACTGACTTCAGCCAAGGCTTTTGTTTATTCTACTAAACAAAAAATAATGTTTAAAACAAATGTTTATTTTTGATCTTCAATTTACTCACTTTAAATGTCCATGGGAAAATTGTCATTGATATCAAAAGGAAATAAATTTGGTCTTTGAATGAAATTAATAAAAAAACCCAAACCTGTTTGTAAGTTCTGTTTTTAAATTCTGTTTTAGATGTAAAGTGGGAGAAGAAAAGACTTTTGAAAGTCTGGGCCATGACACTGAGTAAATGCCTCATCCAGAAGCACAGCTGAGCCTCACTGCTAGCTGGGTCTTCAGCCAGGGACTTCTGAGATGCAGCCCATTTTCTCCCTCTGTCCCAATAAGCCAGCAGGAGTTTCCCCAGAGTGAATTTGGACATCCAGAACTAGAAGGACCAAACTCCTATTTTGGAGTTCTGCATGCAGAATGCTGTTGCTGTTGCAAAGAGAGGTCCTTTAAATTACGTGGCTTAATTTATTGTTCTGTCTGACAACATCAAACCTCCAGTTCTTTGCCAGTGTTACTGGTGGGTTCACTGTTACCTGTTCTTGCATAACTGTCATGGGAAGACTCTAAAAGCATCTCCAAAAACATGGTATAGAAATTTGCTAAAACATTCTGCCAAGGTTTCTACTTCCCTCATCCCTTCATCATATTCTATAAGAAGGACTGTTTAATGATTTAAAAATAATCCTTTGCAATGAATAATATGCAAGATTGTACCGTATTAAAAATCAGCATATTTAAAAATATTAAGTTACTGAAGAGATCCCTAGACTGGAATCCTCCAGTACTTAACATTTCTAATATCACAGCTAAATTGTCCTCTAAATCTTTTAGAAGGTAATTTTTGTGCTGGTCATCAACACTTTCACTGAAATACGATACTCAAAGGCTGAAATTTCATAGATATAAAAATGCCTGTGCTAACATAAATCTATACCAGACCAACATTATTACTGCATACATAGACACCATGGAGACTTAAAGCATAATAAGTTGTCTCATTTGACAACAAATTTGACAAAAGCATCCTTTCTGCTACTGCGATTGTCTTGACATTACTACATTTATGAAGTCTTTTTGGTGTGTTGCCTAAAGTCTTCTTGCCCTGGTCACAGAGCCTGATTATTCTCCTTTATTAGGATATGTGATTAAAGGCTTCATGAAGTTCATGAAGACAACAAAGTAAAGGAATGATGAAGATGGAAGAATCTCAAGAATCCCTTGTCAGTGATAAACAGGCCACTGACTAGGCTACTCTAAGGGCTATCAAAGAATGAATGACCTGTAGACTGGACATGAAACTCAGCAGGGTCAACAGGAAAGGCTTTTCAATTCTCCTGGAGGGACCAGGCATTCAAAGACACCTACTAGAAAGACCAGAGGATCTAGATGTCAGCTACTGGTAGGGTGACAGGCTATGACAGGCTACTGGACCAGAGCTGCCAGAGACCTGTTTGTGTGAGTGCACATGCAAAAGAGTTCATGCACAAGGTATCTGGAAGAACAGAAAATCTCCAAAGCCAGTTAATGGAGGGATTCACAGCACATGCGTGTTTCTGTGACGATTTGTGGGGGAACAGGTCTGAGGACCAACAACTGGGGTGAGGCTGCAGACCCAGAAGCCACCAGCTGGGTAGATATGGGGATCTCCAGGCCAACTATTTGAGAGACTGAGTGTCTAAACCCAGCTACTGGAAGGATCTCTATTGTATAA
>JANHFX010026353.1:0-19959 GCA_027560015.1 Chloroceryle amazona
TTCACTTCCCAGAAAGGCAATCAAAGCCAAAGGTTTAAAAGATTTTCACACTTTTGTCCACTGCATTTTAGGGGTCATCGGCTTTTTTTTTTTTTTTTTTTTTTTTTTTTTTTTTTTTTGTTTGTAGTGGCTATTTTTTTAAAGCTTTTCACTCCCTACAGTGCTAATTGCTTAGACCTTGTGACTGGCTAATCACTGCACCCCTGAAATACTCTGTTGTGGGGAAATAACAATGGGTTACTTAGGAAAAAAGGCATGTAGGAGACTCTCTGCTGGCTTTGTGTTTCCTCATGGAGAATGGTTTATTCATAAAGATCCCGGCCTTGGAAATCTGGTCTCTTGACCCAGTTATTTAAACTTCAAATGCTGTGGGTGTAAAGAATATTAATCATAAAAGAAAACACAAAAGTGCAATGCGCTGATTTGATGCTGACCTGAATAGGCTCATGTTTGCTGGAGGGTCTTTCCCTCTTAGCCAATGAAAGGTGCGCTTTTTTTTTTTTCCCCCTGGTTTGTTTTTTTGTTTTTTAGTTTAGCAATTAGAGTCAAGGACTGCTTTTTACAAGTTTGTTTCTTCCTCTGATGGAATTAAATAACTTTGTCCTTCCAGTTCCAGAAGGCATCCAATGACATTTAGCAGTATCAGCCTGTCAGTCTGTGTCTTGCTGTTGTGCAAGTCCTTCATCTCTGCATGCACCACTTGTGATATCCACAAGAAAGGCTGAGCACTTTGGTTAAGCACAGAATGGCAGAAAGTGGAGAGAAAATGAAGGATGAAATAAGGGCATAGCAGTGAAGTGCAAGTGAGATATTTTAGTATTTACCTTAAATTTCAGATATAGCTGAAAATGATGCCTACAGTCAAGAAGCCTGGAGTGAAACACTCTTAAAACCTCCATGACCTTAAGTTTCTATAACGATTTTACACTTTTTCAATTAAACAGTATAATTGTTTTGTTAAACTCCCAGCGTGCTTTAACGGGATATTGTTTCCTCCACAGTACTGCAGCTGTCTCTTCAGTGCAAACTATACCTTCTGAAAAACTGAGATTTTTTGAGAAAGCCCATCAGTCCCAGAGTAGAGAGGGAAATCAATGAAGTCATTGTCATGTAATTTTGGAGATCGACTGTTGGAAATCAACACCTTGTTGATATTCCCTTTTATTTTCTTTTTGTGTTTACCCTTACCCCTTGGACCAAAGTTTAATAACAGAATTGTAGGGTATTCCACTCCACAGCCTATCTCTATGTTAAAAATTGGAAAATCAAGCACTTGGAGGCAAAACAAATAGCCCTAGTTTTGATATACATCTCTGCACACTTAATTAATTCCCTTACATACACGTCTTTCTCAATGTATATTTGCCTTCCTATCTTTTCCATTCTCTTAAATTTTTCTCCCAACTTCATCTCTCCTGTCCTACTGCCATCTCTCTTTCTAGCCTCCTTCTTTCTAATCTGCTTGCCTTTAAATTCCTTCCCTCCCATCTACTTGCTTTGCATCTGATATGGGGAAATGAGTGAAAGATGTTTCCACATGAGACTCTATTAGCAAGCAAACTCAGATACTAACAGTTACAGAAAGAAAAAACAAAACAAACAAGCCACAAAAACATTAAACCCACTGCAAATATTCCCAGCCTTGCTGTCTGAAAGATCAAAATGTCCATGTATTTCAGTGGTTAGTACCTCTGACTGCAATCCTGTGATGTCCTGCTACTGTTACCTGAACGAGTCATGTCTCGTCTAACTGGGTTTTTCCCTTGTGTGCAGCCCTGCTTCTGGCAAAAGGGATTGTTTATAACCTCATTACCTGTAATTTCAGAAGACTGTACTTGCAACATTAATTCCAGCCTTGAAGTGATTTGACTCTACCTGTACCTTTCTTTGGATAGAATATGTACACCAGTCCCAACAGCAGTTAATAATTCTATGTAGCAATGGGAACTGGAAACTAAACAAAAAAAACCCTTCCATCCTGTTTTCCTTCCTCTTTATCAGTTTTCTATGGAGCACTGATTTAATTAGTCTGATCAAATCCTCAAATTTCATTACAGTAATCTAATTATCTTCACTCACTTATATGAGCTTCATTATGCACACTTTCTTTGGCAAAGTTATGGACAATAGGAAAACTACATATTTCAGATGCCTTCTCCAGTACTGAATTTTGAATAAGAGGTGACTTTGGGACAAATATAAAAGCAACTCTATGCCTTACTCCCTGGGAGTCCAGAGAAATTCCTTTTTCAGTTTGCTTCTTAAAGATAACTAGCTTAAAAAATAGCTTGTGGAATAAGATTTCCAAGGAGTAACTCTACCTTTTCCAAACTACATAACTATCTCTGCTGCCCAACAAAGCAGGGCCAGGATCCTGCTAAGCTGAAGCTAATGGAGTGGATAAAATCATATGTTACACTGCCTGGATCTGCAGAGGTACCAGCTCAGATCAAAAGAAACACTGACATAGTGCCATAGCACCTGCATCCTACAAAGATTATTTGTGTGCATGCAACAAAACACTGATTAAATTGTTCTGCTTTTGAAACTACCACTTAACTGCTAGCCCAGTGTCAAGGTTTAGGGCTAGGCTGGCCACTAGATGAATAACAGATTCTCTCTATTAACCCCCCTCTCTTCCCAAAATGGAAAGGGAATAAAACAGAGAGACTTATGGACTGGGAAACTAAAGCAGCTTTAATGAAAATAAGAACAATAAAATCAGATATATGCAAAATCAATATAAAACCCACCTACCCATAATGGCAATTGCATCACCATCACCACTGATGCTGTGGAGCAGGCACTGGAGATGTCCTCAACTGGAGTCAGTGGCAGATGGACCTGGATTCTGGAACTGAATTCACAGAATCACAGAATTGTCACAGTTGGAAAAGACCTCTGAGATCATCATGTCCGTCTATCAACAAACAAACAAAAAACCCAGACCCACCCCCCCAAAAAATAATTCTTCCTCACCATCCCACTAAAGCATGTCCTGAAGTGCCTCATCTACACATCTTTTGAATACCTCCAGGAATGGTGACTCCACCACCTCTCAGGTCAGCCCATTCCAGCGCCTGACTACAATTTCAGTAGAGAAATTCTTCCTAATATCTGATCTAAACCTCCCCTGGTGCAACCTCAGGCTATTTCCTCTAGTCCTGTCATTATTTACTTGAGAGAAGTGGACGTAGCCACCTCACTACAAACTCCTTTCAAGCAGCTGTAGATAGCAATAAGTACTCCCCTCAATCTTCTCCAAACTAAACAGTCCGAATTTCCTCAGCCTCTCCTCACAGGCCTTGTTCTCCAGACCCCTCATCATTTTTGTTGCTCTTCTTTGGACATGATCCAGAACCTCAATGTCTTTCTTGTAGCAAGGGGCCCAAAACCAAATGTAGTATTTGTGGTGCTGCCTCACCAGTACTAAGTACAGGGGGACAATCACTTCCATAGTCCTGCTGTTCCATACTGGTGCTGATACAGGCCAGGATGCTGTTTGCCTTCTTGGCCACCTGGGCACATTGCTGGCTCATTGAGCCAGGTGTTGACCAGCACCCCTAGGTCCACTCACCTTCAAGCCTGTAGTGTTACATGGGGTTGTTGTGACCAAAATACAGGACCCAGCACTTGGCCTTGTTAAACCTCATACAACTGGCCTCAGCTTATTGCTTCAACCTGTCCAGATCCCTCTGCAGAGTCTTCCTACCCTCAAACAAATCAACACTCCCACCCAATTTGGTGTCATCTGCAAACTAGCTGAGGAAGCACTCAATCCCCTCATCCAGATTCAGGAACTGACAGATTAGGATCAAAGATGGAACAGACAGAGTCCTTCTGGGATGCTGGCCATTGAAGATGAGAGCCTGACCCTTGCGATCCTTCAGCCTTATACCAAATATGATGTATATGGAATGGAATCCCTTGTCGGTCAGTTTAGTGTCACCTGTCCTGTCTGCTTCTCCCCACAGGTGCAGCCTTTTACTTTCTGTGCCCCCAACATGGTACACAAGATTTAGACAAGACCTTGGCCTCCACAGGAGAAAGTATAAGCAAGAGCCTTTCTGAAAGCCAATGCTTGGTAGTAATTGTTAACATTGAGTGTTATCACTGCTAAAAGCAGACACTGTCAGTAAAAATGAGTTGTCAGGTTCGAAAAGTGCGGTTAGAAGAGACTGAGCTGAAAAGTAAAATCACTGAACAGAATTAGTTCTGTTCTAGCTCAAACTAGGACACCCAGGAATTTGCACTATTCTGATTGTGTGCTGCTGGCATAGTTTTGGAGGGAGTGACAAGATAGCTGTAATGTAGACCACATAATCCTCATTAAGGACACGAAATAGGAATACTTGTTTATTGTCTGTGCTTGCATCTGCCTTCTGTCTTTATTGTCATTTGGTAGATGGGACCCTCCTACCTGACCCACAGTGCAGCTGCACAATCTGACCACTTGTGCCAGTGTTTCATTTATTTATCTGCTAGGGGTGATGAAGAAGCAACACTGAAGAGAAACTGCCACAGCACTGTCACAGAGACAAGGTTTATCCTAATGCTTCACTGCTCCAACAGCTAGGTGTGTTTGAGCCCTGGGTAGGGAACAGAATACGGATGCCTGAACCCTTCGTTTCCTGGAAAATAATCTGATCACCTCACGAACCTGGAGTCTACAAGCTTATCAGAGGAGACAGTACCCATCCTGAAGAACTTAGTTCTGATTTGCAAGATGTGTGATGGAGAAGGGCAAAGGAGGTGGGGAAGAGGCATAAATGGAAAAAAAGGAATGACCCCCAAACCTGTAGGACCTGGCAATAATCGCTATATTCCTATCCAACTGGAGTGGCTCCACTTTCTATAAATCACTAACTAATAATGAGTCATGACAAAAAAATCTTCTGGAAACTTCTATTGAGTTTGTTTGTGCTGTCAAAACATTTGGCTGGTATAGAAAATTATAATCTTGAACACAGCCATAACAAAGCTTTCCTTTTAAGGTGATTAATATACAAGGAAAATCAAAACCAATTTAAGACTATTTTACTTTATCAGGATAAAACATAGCTGTTGGACTGAGTGAAACATTCTGATCTCTGCCTCATTCTAATCTGTCATCTTCAGTCTGTAAACTTGAGTGCCTTGAGAGATTAATTGGGATGTTAATTTCCATATTGACACTTTAAATGTGACTCTTTGCAGATATTTCCTGCCATATTATGTTAATATAGTGTTAATTATGTTAAATATAAAATAGTAACATTAAGCTTTTTCTCAGAAATCCCATAAGAATTTGCACTTCAGAAAATTTTTCACTGGAACATGCTCCCCTTGGAAAAAGGCAATTCAGCAGCCAGTTCATCTGCTATTTCAGACAAACTAAACCATTTAACAGCTCACACTATTTATTAATACAATTGGTGTTTGAAGGGGAACAAGGAGTCCTTCTTTAAATAGAAAATATAATCCAAGCAGTTGTTTCATCATTTACTTCTGCTTGTACAATAACTTGCAATCATTTTACACGGGTAAATGACTGCGTGACTGAGCAAGGCTACAGAGTACTAAGCCCTTTGATCCAGTTTTGCTCCAGCTCAAATGAAGAAAATGTTTGTCCTTGGATTAATAGGAAGGATATGGCCCCATTCCTCCTACTTTATTTATGATTAGGATATTAACTTAGTCTTAAGGAAGTTTTCAAAGACTTTGTGCAGACTGAGAGTCTGGGGAATGAGAATGTGCAGATATTAATGCTAAGAACAGATTTATTGCAACAGAGGTAAGGCCAAAGCAAAAGCCACTAGCACTTCAGACTCTCTCTGCTTATCTTCCCAAGTAGACACCAACTTACTGTGATTGCTAGAGATTTATAATTGTGTTTCACTGCCTGCTAGCATCTCTTTCTCCTCTTTTCTATGACCCCCATCAAATGCAGAGGTACTTGTCTGAGAGAAAAATCAAAGTGGGGAGGCAGAAAGCTGGCTGGAAATTTTCCCTAAGAAATTTAGTAGAGGAGAAAGGGTCTTGGAGAATCATCAAGTTGAGTCCACTGCTGGTGCAGATGGTCATGGCACAAACTTGCACAATTGCTCAGAAGGCAGCTTAGAACAAAGGAGCTCTGATGTCTATAAATCTTCTAAGTTTCAACCTAAATAAGTTGTCGGTAATTTATGCACAAGCTGGTTTCTGTCTTATATACTGCTTTTCCTAGCATTCCATTCATGTGTTCCCCTTCTCAGAGGAGATGAAACATTCCTCTTTTAGACTTCTCTTATTAGATGTGTTAGAATTTCCATTTCCCTATGCATCCTTTCTCTGCACTTGTTCTACTGTAATTTATTTTGCTTTTGGGCAATTAAATCTGTTCTTACTGTTCTTTATGTTCTATCAGCCAGATAAGTGTTGCTGCTTTTCAGTGAAGTCAATCCCAGAGGCCCTCAGCTACAAAACAGTGCTATAAATACATTAGACATGGCATGTATGTTGATCATCTTTCTACATCATCCAACACTCTCCTTGCAACTTTGTGTTATTAAGAAAGAAGAAAATCCTCTTCTTAACCTGAGTGTCTGGCTAGACTTCTATTCTAGGAGACATCCTTCCAGCAGCTTAAGTTTGAAGTTTGTATTGTATGCTGAAATGAATCTTTTCTCAATATACTAGCTGCTGGGAATTTCTTTCCTAATATGAACCCAAGATATATTTGTCTTTTTTGAAGACCATAGAATTGTTTTGGTTGGAAAAGGTCTTTAAAATCATATAGTTCAACCACTAATCTGGAACTTGCAGGTCATCACTAAACTGTGTCCTTAAGTGCCACATCTACACATCTTTTAAATACCTCCAGGGATGGTGTCTCCACCACTTCCCTGGACAGCCTGCTCCAGTGGCTCCAGTAATAATTCCAACGAATAAATTTTTCCTGTTACCCAACCTAAACCTACCATGGCACAATTTATGGCCATTTCCTCTTGTTCTTCCATTTGTTACTCAGGAGAACAGCCCAACCCCCACCTTATTACAACCTCCTTTCAGGTAGTTACAGAGTAAAAAGGTCTCACTGAGCTTCATTTTTTTCCAGGCTAAATAACCCCAGGTCTCTCAGACGCTTCTTGTAAGACTTGTTCTCCAGACGATTCACCAGCTTCATTGCCCTTCTTTGGACACACTCCAGCACCTCCAGCCCAAAACTGAGTGCAGTATTTGAGGTGCAGCCTCACCAGTGCCAAGTACAGAGATCCCTAATCTTGCTGGACACTCTGTTTCTCATACAAGCCAGGATGCTGTTTGCCTTCTCAGCCACCTGGGCAAATTGCTGGCTCATATTCAGCCAGCTGTCAACCAAGACTGCCAGGTTCTTTTCCACCAGGCAGCTTTCCAGCCAGTCTTCCTCCAAACCTGTAGCATTACATGGGGTTGTTGTGACCCAGGTGCAGGACCCAGAACTTGGTCTCGATGAACCTCATCCCATTGTCCTCGGCCCATCAATCCAGCCTATGCAGATCCCTCTGCAGAGCCTCCCTACCTTCAAGCAGATAACACACCCACCAAATTTGGTGCCATCTGCAAACTTACTGAGGGTACCCTCAATCCCCTCATCTAGACTACTGATAAAGGTATTAAACAGAATAGGCCCAAATCCTGAGCCCTGGGGAACACTACTTGTGACTGGTCGCCAAGTGGATTTAACCCTAACATCACCACTCTCTGTCCCTGGTCACCCAGACAGTTTTTCATCCAGCAAAGCATATACCCATCCAAACCATGAGCAGCCAGTTTCTCCAGGAGAATGCTGTGGATGGAAAACAGTGTCAAAAGCTTTACTAAAGTCTTAGGTAGACAACATCCACAGGCTTTCCTTCATCTACTAAGGGGGATATATCATGTTGGTGGTAATAGTCAAGCTGTGACTAACTAGTAAACACAGGATCTTCTGTCATTTCATCACTAAGGAATGAGCAGTAATGTATGATGTAAATGCACGATCTTCTGTTCTCTGTGATTTAATCTCATCTCATTTCTATTACTCAGGGTCCCATGATAATCCAGTTTTTCCTGTTTGATATTCAATACCTTCTATGATTTGCTAATCACTGCAAAGCATATGCAACAAATTTCAGCAGAGCACCAGATTTCTGAGTCAGCATCATTAGTGAAAATATTTGACAAGAGAAGTCAGAAGACAGAGCCTGAAGAGCTCCACTAGCAATCTCTTTCTAGGTCTTTGTTTTCAGCAAAATGTTCTATGTCATTTTTAGATAGAGCTTAACCAGCGAGGGTCAAACTAAGAGATCAGCTGATGTATGAATCACAGAAACACAGAATGCTAGGGGTTGGAGGGGACATCTAGAGTTCATCTAGTCCAATCCCCCTGCTAAAGTAGGTTCACCTAGAGCAGGTTGCACAGGATCACATCCAGGCAGATCACACTACTATTCCTTTCTTTTTAAATAGAAAACATAGTATCCTGTCCTCAAATCTTATTTAAGGCTAGATGGGATAGCTTTTTAAATAACCTTGCCACCAGCCTTGGGTCAGTAATCTCCCTGTTGAATGTGTACTTTCCATACCTACGCACTCATACATATTAAGTCATCCCCTTACCTCACTTTCAATGAGTGTGTATGTAGAACAGAGAACAAGATATTATTTACTATTTGCTCAGGTATCAGTTAACTTTAGTCCATACCATCTCCATACATAGCAGCAAGATTTATTTCATATTAGTTTTTATTTCTACAAAGAAACAATACTTGACTTTTTTTTTTTTTTTAAACTGCAAGTTCTGACATATATTGATGTTTTACAACTAGTTTTGTCATTACACTTTTGGATCTGCACAACATAACTTTATTTTCTGGTCAAGGCTTTCCTCCTCACCTTCTTCTCATTCTGAATAGTCTAAGTCATTCTTATATTGAAAGCTCTCCCTTAGAGATTTTTCCCCGTGACTGTGGTGTAAACAAGAGACAGGATTTATCAGTCCATACCGTGGTCCGGATAAGGGCTATCCAGATTCATCACAAGCAACCGTATCATGTGAGGTACTGCAGGAGTAGGTACAAAAGGGAGATAACAGCTTTCTTAGTTCCTCGAGTAAATCCCTTCCTCCTTTTTTTTTAGAAAAGGAATAAATTTTATTCCTTTTCAGTATTTTATATGCCTACACTGTGGCATGTTTCTTTTATCTCTCAAAGTTTGTGCTATCAATCTAAGTAACAAAGCACTTAGATATTAAATTAATCTACTCATGATCAGTGTATGCAGTTACTGGATTCTTCTGTAATATGCTCTGTTGTACCAAACCCAAGTCTAAACAGCAGAAGTCCTTATTTGTTTAGGGACTTGTGAAGAAAAAAAATAATTGAAACAATCTCATGTTCATTGAACCAAGAAATGTCTGGTACAAACTAATATTTAACTGCTCTTATTCTTTTCCTTGAGCAGTTTTCTCTTTCTGGACAGTGTCTACCTCTAACCAAGATGCAAAATTACAGAACCTCTTCTGGACTGTCATGGCCAAGTATCTCTTTTGTGTGTTGCTTTTGGTTGTTGGTTTGTTGTTGTTGTTGTTTGTTTGTTGTTTGTTGTTGTTGTTTTGTTTGTTTGTGTTTGTTGTTGTTTTTTATTGTTTGTTTGGGTTTGTTCATTTTTTTCTGTGTGGTTCTTGTTGTTGTTATTGGTGGTGGTGGTTTGTGTTTTGTTTTGGTTGGTTGGTTAGTTTTTTAATTAAAGGAGATGCTGGTAGAGCACCGTGGAAGGAATAAAATGCCAAGTACTCTCTGGCAACATAGGTGTTCTTCAACAGCATACTGTTTTTTTAGGATGCTCTGACACATTGCTTCTCCTGCCTGAGAAGGCAGAAGTCAGCCTCTCTGGATGTGCTCCAGTCAGAATACTCTTGAGTGGAGTACCATCAGTCAATCTCTGTTGAAGATGCTGTGCTTTGCATCGAAGAACTATCATTTCAGTCAAGGGGAAAAAGACTGTTTAGTCTTACAGCTAAGTCATTCCCTCCTGTGATAAGAGAACCATGACTGTCATTTGCCACTCTAATGAGCATTTAATAATTACAATTATTATGTTCATTACACAATGACAACCTGAGCCTGAAGCAGATGCCCAATGCACAAAACTCAGTTTTATTTTATACACAAATGTATTAAGACCTGTCCACTGGATTGAGTTGGATTTGAGCTGTGTACATTTGCCAGATTTTCCTTCTCATCAAGTTTTCACGTGGGAAAAGATAGGCATCATTGTATTAGAGTTACTGAATTAGACCCTGTAAATAAAATTCCTGGTTTGCGAATTCTGTTTCTCTGGTGTGAGATGACAAAATATATCAGAATCATGCAGTAGCCTCCAGCTGTACAGCAGAAGCAGCCATGTATGTTCTGGAGAGTGGAAAGGAGTGTGGGGAAATGGAGGTCTGAGTACTAGGAACACCTAAATACCTTTTCAGGCACCTTTGCTAAATGTTTAAGTGTTTAAATTCCCCTTGAGTTGCTTTGCCCTTTCAGATTTGCTTGGCTCTAGTTCTTTGATTATACATCCAAAATTTTACTCAGACTTATGTGAGAAATATCACCAAGGTCCATTAAACCCAGGGTTCCAAGGACTTGTCCTACAGTTTTGCAAGGCTGCTTTTAACATAAATCTGTTCTCCAATTTATCTCACCATGTTGTCCACAAACAACCAGCTGACACTACATGCAAATTTTTGGATATGCACCAGAAAGAAGGGTAGGGCAGAAAAGTGATAAATGATGACTAATAATTCAGGGCACAATCTCCTATTTCGCTATTACCACAAGGGCTTTGCAACAAGTTGGTTGCTTTTTAACAGTTGCCCTCACTTGTTTAGTCTGGAAGTATGATCTATTAAGAATAGTGAATTCGATCCCAAGCGTTTGCCCTGAGATTCATCTGGAACTTTCCTGATCAGGAAGATTTCATGACTTATTTGAATGCTTTCACTTCATTTCTGAGAAACTTCAACAGCAGGGCGTGGGGGACCAGAGCTGTCAAAATGTAATCTTGCTTTGAGAAGGATGCAATAACTTCACTAAGCTTTGGAAAAGCCTTTGTGGATTGTGCAGTTAAGAGAACTCAGAAATCAGCATCTAAGTTTCCATGCCAGTGGAAATGATGAAATGCAGAGTAGCATTGCCTCTCTTGTTCAAACAGCTTGCCTTGCCATAATGCGAACAAACCTTTCAGTGTGCTTAATACAAATCTTATAACTCTGGTTAATTGCTAATAGAAAACTTGCTCGTGGAGAAAGTTTGCATCTTTCGACATGTCTTTGGTAGCATTCTTTAAGGTGTGTAGGTTGGAATTTAAGGTGCTGGTACGATGATCTCTTTTTCACCTGCTTTTGCTTCCTTCAGCTTCTAAAATAGATCTTTGAAGACACCAACCAGTGGACATGTTTGAAGGAGATATCCGCACGCTGAAAAAGCACAGGTCCAACTGTGCTAAAGCTGTCATTTTTATTTTTCTGCAGGACCTTTGATAATGATACAGAAAGAAAAGTCAGTACAGTTTGTGTCTCCAAGTAATTTTGTGCAACGACATAACTGAATCTTAGAAACATAGAAATGTCTGTGTTAGAAGGGACCTCTAGAGGTCATCTAGTCCAACCCCCCGGCTCAGACCAGGGACATCCTCATCTAGAGCGGGTTGCTCAGAGCTCTGTCAAGCCCCAGTCTTGTATCAATATTTCAAACAGACAAGGAAGTTGACATGCCTATAATGCCATCTCTAGGAAAAAGAAGATCCCTAAACTATTCTCCGTTCTCTACAGGATGTACTGCATCTTCTTCAAAGTCATTTTTCTGATCTCTGCCCAAGATGACATTGACGAAGAAAAATATCAGCTTTCCGTTCTTTCCAGATGTAATAACTATTAATGGTAAAATGATCGATCATTCAGTCATGAAAATCTTCCCATTACATCTCAGACATCTTTTCTGACAGTAAGTGTATCCAAGGCCACCAAGTTTATAAAGACTTGATTTCTAAATGTCAAATTCTGCTTCTTTTTTGCCAAGGTTTCTCAGAAACATGTTATGACGAGTGAAGATATTAATACATCTTGATTATTATTATTATCTGTGGAGTTGGCTAAATAACAGGGCATTTGATTTTGTTTAGTGACCATAAGAAATGTCCCAGAAAAGAAAAGGAAGGCTCATTGGTTTAGATGAACATAGAGATTAATATTTATTTAAAGAAAATAGACAAAATACCATTTTGTATAGAGTAAGAATGTTTCTTTTGACCCTTCTGTTAAGCGAACTGTTTTATTTCTGTCTTTACTTTTTAATTTTCATTGAAAAACATGTGTTTGTTTTGAAACAAAAATGTATTTGTCATGGTTTTGATAAGTTGCAGAAAAGAGAGCATTTGGGAGCCTTGATATTTCTCATCCCTTTCTGCTAAGTTGAAGCTATCAAATTTGATCCAAAGAAACAAATGCTTCAAGTTTCCATGAAGCTGCACAGTTAAGTACACTTGTTTGTCCAATTTCTTTTTTACTCAAGTATAGCTGTAATTCCTACTGTAAAAGAAGTTGTTTGCTTTTTTTTTTTTCTTTTATGGCTGGTTTTAGATTCCTAATTCTTTTTTTTTTTTTTCCCATTGGGGTGATAACAGTTTTGTTATTTAACAGACAAATAACTTCATTATGAGTTCTGGTTCAGAAGAAAGTAATGTGAGTTAGAACCTTGTCTCAGAGGAGGAAACTTGTACTTAAAAGTGAGCCCTAGACAGCTGAGCTCTTTCTACCAACTCAGTGCACATAACTGAGCACTAACGTGCCATCTTATAACAGATCAGTGATATAAACCAGCACATGCAGACTTGAAACAGGTCTGGGGAACCAGAGATCAGACATTAAGTAGATTTATAGTAAATATGTAGCCCACTTCTTAAATCAATGCTAGCTGAATTAAAAAGATGGTGGGTTTGAAGTGAAAAAATAAAAACCCAAGTGTTTGCAGCTAGGTGGTGCCATAGGCTTATGCAATCTCGACCAAATTAGTGATGCTTTTAAAAGGGGACTTGAATTCTACACTTGACACTGTACAAAAGCAGACTATGATCCAGAAGTCTAAAACTGCTTCAAAGAGTCTGTTTTGCTGTATCTAGCCTTGCAGGAATAGTAGTCACTTCAGAATTATTTCTTATCTCATGACGCACCCCTAAATCAAGTAGAAATTACAAGATCATCCCTCCATGGAGCAGCAGAATTGTGGTAATACCAGGGAACTTCAGTGATAGAGGAAGATATATATTTCCTGAAAAATACTGAAATTCTCTATGAGTTCTTCATCAGATTCATGCATACAAGTGCTAGACATGAAATAAGATCTGCCAAAACCACACAGCAGATTGCCTTGCTTGAACAGGAGCTAAAAAACGTGAAATCCAATGAGAAATTACAGACACTGATAATTTGCCTTAACACGAAGTCTTTAGCTAGTTGTGCACATGAAAATACATACTCTAGTGATCCCTCCTGAACACTGTATTCAGATTTTATTCTATACCCTCAACAGTCACGCAGTTCTTTCAGTTACTTTTCCCTGACTCTCCTAAACTCCTCAAAGATATAAAGTATTTTGTTAATACTTAATACTCCCACAGATCTTATGTAGCTGAGGGAAACAGTAAGCTAAATAAATTTTTAAGGTTTATTTTCCAGATGGTGTACTTTCATACCACTCCTGAGGTTGACAGAGCTATTTTACTTGCATTTTTCCCATGCTTCCTAACAATTTTGAGATCAACTATTTTTTACACTACTAGGTAACACAGTATAAATGACACCAAGTACAAATTCATCATCACTACATTGATTCATTTGACACAGCATTCAAACTGCATGGCTTGTCAGCTTGAACCCAATAGTAAAATCTGAAGAGAAGCAACACAATAATTCTAAGTCAGAGTTTAGTTGAATTAGTCAATGTGGTTCTCTTGAATCTCTTTCCATATTACATATGCATCTCTCTAAAAGTCAGGTTCTTTTTCCTGTTTCTCTGGAGCTTACTGCAGTTCATGTGACCACAGTCTCTTTGGAAGCTGTGTATTAACAAACTAGGAAAGACCATCTGTCTTCGAGTGCTACTTAGATATTATCCCCCTGTTTTGGGCAACAAGAAAGCCCCTTAGTGTATAACCTTGAAATCACCGAGTGGATTAAAATCCAGGACTTCCCCCTGCACTAGAAGTATCTCAATTGAATTTCTTAGCTAGGGTTCCTTTCTACTAGGTTATGCATTTCATTCTTCTCTTGTGATGGAGAGCTGCTTGCCTCTCCATTTCTTCTACCTTCTTCACTCCTGAGTCACCACAGCATGTGGAACCATATCTTCAGAAGAAAAACAATTTATCTTACTGTAGGTGATCCATTTCTTAGTGTTCAGCACACTCTTTACACTTCACTAAGTACAATTTGTGTGTCTTGCAGTAAGAGAGCTGTTGTGTTTATTCTGTGCTCTTTACTTGTTTGTGTCTTGATTATATAGTTCTTTCTTAGAGTGACATTTGCAGTGAAAATGTGTACAGGGTAGTTGTATAGAAAATTGTTAGCTACTGCTTATCTGTACTGTGTCTTGTTTATTTTTATGCTTTTACCAGTCAAAACTCCCTGAATGTAAAGGAATGACTAATACCTCTAGAAATTCCATTATTATCGTCACAGGTGACCTGGGCTAGATGAGCTAGCAATGAAAATGAGGAAGGTTACCATTAGTACTTCTCCTAATCACACTTGCAAGCTAATCTGTGACAAACAGCTATCTTGATGCCTTACTCAGTGAGGGCCATATCCAGTGGTTTTTACTCAGCCTTTGGACATGTTGCACATATAAACCTGAGAATGCAGCCCTTTACACGTCACAGTAGGATGGAGTACACCTCTGTAGGCTGTGACAGGCTTCCCTGCCTCTCTTTTCTGTAGTAGCTCTTCAAGTAGGGCCTCAACCACAGACAGAGCTCACACTTCAGAAACATGCTAGCATCCTGCCAGACCCACTTACACAAGCATCCATCTTTGAGGTGACAGGCTGATGAAGTGTCAAGCAAAGCACATATTGAGCCTTCTTGGAACCTCTTTGTCACTGTGTAACCAGTTATTTATCAGAGGATGATGCTCTGTTTTTGCACTATCATCATACAGCCAGGTGTTGATCAGATGGATAAGTCATTGGTTATGCTTGGTCTTTCATAACGTAGTGTTTACATAGGTCATTGCAGGCTGGTTTGAAAGAGGTAATTGCGCAGCTGTCAATACAGAGTAAGTCAGTTCAAGGTGCTCAAGAACAAAAGGACTGTGATGGTTATTTTTAACTTTTTTTTAGTAATATAGAAAACAAAAACAAAACACAGATCAGGAAAGTGTGCTGGTGACGTGCTGTTAATGGCCGTCTTTAATGCTCTTTTTTAGTGGAGGTGGCCAACACTGAGCCATTTCAGCATAAGAGTAGGCAATACCCATTTCTCCACTGCAGTGCAAATGATTGGTATGTCTGTAAATATTAGGAAGCCTTAAGAGCTAACATGCAGATATCCAACATGGGATATGTCACTATAGATAATGATCCAAACACTAACTGAAAAGTAGATTTCCTATATAAAACAAGAGAAGTTCATATAACTGAATGCCAGAGACTTTTTTTCCCCAGCTTAAGAGCTTTCAAGGCATGACTGATGTGACTTGCCTTGCTCCATCCAGCATCTGGGAGTACTATGCACTGTGCAGGGTAAGCAGAATTCAGACTAAAGAGTTTCTTTCAATCACATTTTGTCTTCTGCAACACAGAAGCAGCTGTCAAGACGACCAAGAAACTGCTACAAAAAGGTAAACTAACTGAAGGAAAAATCCCACTGACTGTATTTTTAGGTTGCAGGAATACAGTAAGAATTGGCAGCATCCAGGTGTAGCACATCATATCATACCTGTCGTGTCCTCCTTTGCCTACAAGGATAAATATTTGAACTCAGCAACAATGGAGTCATTGAAAGACTTCAGAGAATGACTTCTAAGCAGATAGACACAGGAGAATCAATTGTCTGTCAATAGTCCTTCAAAAGACCAACAAAACTCTGCAAAAGGCAGTTCCTGCTTGAAGGAAGGTGTGCAGACACACGAACAGACCAAAAAACTACCACAAAGCAGCATATATATATATATTTAAAATTTACTTGTATGATAAGATTCATAGTGTGAAAATTGTTCAATTTGTACAGACAGACAATTTTTCTGCCTCCTCTAAAACGTTTCTCAAGCCGCAGCAACTGTTCTTCTACCTTTCTGGCACACCTCTTGAGAGGCTATGAAGTAATTGCTCTTCAATAATCTTTTGTATTTTCCCTCCTACTAGAACCCTGGGTTTCCAATGAACTGTGCAAAACCTTCAGGGTATTTTAAACACACATTTTATAAACTAATTCAGAAGTTCCCTCCATACATATTTTATTAATTTCAATTTCAACTTCCTCTCTACCACCGCAGTGCAAGACCTTTCTCTACAATCATGTGAGCTGAAAACTTGCCTGTATCTTTACATCTCATCATCTGAAAAAAAAATTCCTAATTTCCTCACCTGCCTGTTTTTAATTTATTCGTCCTTCTACCTAATTTAACTTCATAAAGGACTTTAAGATCACATTTACATCAAAGACACTCCACAGGATGCCTCTCTGCATTGTGTTCATGTTCTGTTCATTCATCAAATACTCGCCTACTCCATTTGGAAAATACATTATTGAGTTTCTCCTTCCTTTTAAATTACCAGGAGTTAAGGAAGGAAAACCTGCTTTTTAAGCCTAAATGTTTGTATGTTTTCAACAGGACACTTCATATTATTTTGATGTTTTCTCCTGTTTACCCTGAAAGTTTTCATCAGCTGTAAAGGAAAACAACATCAAATTCCAATGGATTGAGATGGTGACAGAAATTGAAAGAGATATAGAAACCTTTCAGTGACAGTAATGAATGAAGTGACACTTTGGTCTCCTACTGACTGCTAGAGGGCTAACATTTTCTGTTCCCATGTCCTGATTAGAATTTTATTTTAAAGGCAAAAACAATAGTCAGGTTCTGAATGCTCCTTACCTTTTTCTAACTCTCCACTGCACCCTGCCTCCCCCTCCCCCCACTTTCCTCCCTTCTCTACAAACTACATGAAAGATGAAAGCCATTTCCAGCATCAGATTTTTGTATATGACCTTCCCTTCTGCACCCACATATGCATCATGTTATGTTAAATTCCCTGGGATCTGTACAGCCTGGAAGTGTGATAAGTTAATGTTTTATTTATAAGTGCGGCAAATTCATATCCTATTATATTATCTCAGCTGGGCTAGTTAAAT
This sequence comes from Chloroceryle amazona, assembly GCA_027560015.1. Taxonomy (NCBI): domain Eukaryota; kingdom Metazoa; phylum Chordata; class Aves; order Coraciiformes; family Cerylidae; genus Chloroceryle; species Chloroceryle amazona. The sequence continues at coordinate 17,380 of JANHFX010026353.1, forward strand.
TCATTTCACCTCATTTCCTATAGAACTGAAGTTTTGTTTCCATCTACCCTCCAATTTTGGCAGCTGCCTTTAATCACATTCCCTTTTGCTGTAATTTTCCTGTGGGTACATAGCAGCCCATAATAAGCTTATCAGAAGCAGTTGTTTGTATTATTATTATCATTCATCTGCTGATGGCATTTTACTTTTAAAAAAGGGTACTGGTCACTGTGGCTTCAGCTTTGTACAGCAAGGGGAAGTTACCCTACACTGCGTCTTCCATCTTTGTTTTGCAGCACTTCATTATTCAAGTCCAGGAATTTGTTATGGTTGTGTATCATACCTCAGTTGGGCTTTGTATTTTTCTGTTCCATGTGTAGTACTTCTATATCTCCTGTAATCTGACTGAAACAACCCATAAACTGTTTTAACCTTCCCCTCCTGACGATATCAATTGTCATTTTCATTTTAGAGGTGGAGAACTGAGGCATCGTGGAGAGTGGAGAAATGTCCTTATAAACCCAAGGAAGAAAAAAAAAAAAAATCAGACTTGTGACCAAATGATTGATCAGAGTCATGTTTTCTTCCTAATGGAAACAGAGGCCATCAAGAAGGCAGTACACAGAATTTGCTGACATTTAAAAGAAAATGTTTTCAGTGAGCTGCTGTCAGTAATGAGACTATCAGCAAGAGACAGCAGAAATGAAAACTGCAAATAAGGGAAAGGAAGGCTTTCTAGTACCCAGGCTTTTTGGTTTAATAGAAGAATGGCACAAGAAATGACCAGCTGACAGGACAGAATGGGGTGGGAGTAGTCCAGATTTAGATAGAAAACATGAAGTGAAAGGTAGAGTACAGTAGTTTGAATATATAAAGGCAATCTATAAGTTAAAAATTAGAAGGAAGATAAAATACTCAGCTTTGATGGTTAGAAATGGGATACATGATAGTTCCTTACACATATTCCTTATTCATATGTTAATATACTTGATGTATTCCATATTGTTCGTCTCCAGATAAATGGCTGACACTTAGAAAGATATACATCAGAGAATATATTCCAATTTTGAGTATTCTAGGAATAACCATCAACTGACTTAAAATTCCCCTGCCAAAGCACACTCCCACCTAACAACTCTCAATGAGTATCTGTACAGTCACTTGTTGCATATTTAACTTGCACAGTTAGCTCCACCCACAATTTTCAAACTGGGACTGTATAATGAAATATACCAGCCAGGTATCCCTAAATCCATGTAATTTTAAGTAAAAAAATAGGTTGAAAGAATGAAGCAGAGAAAATATTTTTAACTGTTCACCATTTATTCTGTTCAATACTAAACACTCCCTGCCTTTGTTAATTAAGTGACTCATTTTTAACACTGTGCTGTTAAATCCGTGCTGCTTAATGTTCTGTGTGACCAGTATCTAGCTCGTGTTAGTCATTGAATCCCTCAGTTTATTAGTGACTGAAATTCAGAAACATTCTCCCCTAAAATAAACACCTATGAATGTATCCAAATATGCAATAAGAGAGGGAACAACCTTGATTCTGGTGCAAATTGAATGAAGTCAATGGAATAACTCCTGTGCAGCCAGAACAGGGCCCCAGATTGCTAACAATGATTATTTCCTCATCAGATCAAAGTCCCACAGTACACTGCACTGCTATTTGCTGACCTCTTGGGTCCATATTCATCTTCAGGGTAAGTTGAGTGATGTCAGTAGAATTTAACACAAGCTGTAATGGCAGGAATGCACACTTACTGAGTAATACACAACAATTTACAAAAGTGAATTAGAAACCATTGTGCAAAGTTCAAAAGATAATTTGCAAAGGCTTCCGTGGGCAAATACATTTGAATCAGGAGAAATCAGAGAACCACTTTTCCAAAATGAAAAGAAAGCATCCTGTAGAATTCACATTATGGGCGCTGATTTACTGTATCAGAAAGGCATTTAATGAATGTTAAGGATTTAACTTTTTTACTGAAGCTAATGGGCTTGCCAGAATAGTTGAACCATAGACATGCTAATTAGGTATCCCCTAATCAGATCTATTTCACCCACAACCTATATTTGCCTTTTACATCGTACTCTCAAATCTGCTTGTATATGTTAACAAAAGCAATGTATTCAGTAACGCAATCGAATACACATTATTTTTCCCCTCCTATAATGAAGTCAAGATCCCAGCTAAATGCTTCATGACACATAATTCAAAAAATGAATCCAAATCCACCATCAGCAGTGTTTATTTATTCAGAAGTAAAACTGAAAACAATTGCAAGGCCAACCTCCTGTTATTTGTACGTTATTGAAATGGTTGAACTGATTTCAATAAGAACTTAATTATATCTTGAAATGTCTTGCATCTTTGCTTGGGTCTTGAGATTCACGTACTTTACAAGTCTCACACCTTCTACATCAGGTTGTACTGCTCATTGTTTTTGAGAAGAACCCATGAGATCCTTTTAGTTTATCACATGGGGGGGGGGGGGGGGGGGGGGGGGGGGGGCGGGGCAAATGGGGGGGAAACCAAAAAATTTTCAACCTCCCCCCCCCAAAAAAGCCCAACTAGCGGGAAACCACTCTTGGTTT
>JANHFX010026353.1:20059-59488 GCA_027560015.1 Chloroceryle amazona
GAGGGGTGGAGCAGGGACAATCTGGGGGAAACCAAAAATATTTCAACCTTCACCCCTCATAAAAGACCAACTAGCTGGAAACCATCCTTGGATTGTTTAGCTTAGCCTTTAAGCTACTGATGAAGTGGCTTCCACATTTCTAGACTCCCCGGTCTAGAACTTCATTCGTCTGCTTTGTAGTATGCAACTACTTATATTTGATCTAAATCTCTGCTAAAAATAAAATCAACTTTTACCAATTTCCCTTGAGATATATAATGTTTTATCAATTAGAAAGTTTATCACAGAAAGGTAGGGGTTGACCCCTCGAGATTATTGAGTCCAACCCCCCTGGCAGTTTCACCCAGAACAGGTTGCACAGGAACGTGTACAGGCAGGTTTTGAAAGCCTCCTGAAAAGGAGACTCCACAACCTCTCTGGGCAGACTGTTCCAGTGCTCCATCATCCTCACAGTAAATAAATTGTTCCTCATGTTTAGGTGGAAATTAATGTGTTCTAGTTTGAGCCCATTGTCCCTTGTCCTATTATGAGGCACCACTGAAAAGATACTGGCCCCCATCTTCTTGACACCCACCCTTCAGACACTTACAAGCATTGATAAGATCCCCTCTCAGCCTTTTCTTCTCTAGGCTAAACAGACCCAGGTCTCTCAGCCTTTCCTCATAAGAGAGATGCTCAAGTGCCCTAGTCATGTTTGTAGCCCTCTGTTAGACTTTCCAGTAGTTTCCTGTCTCTCTTCAGCTGGGGAGCCCAGAACTGGACACATTACTCCAGAGGTGCCTCACTAGGGCAGAGTAGAGGAGGAAGAGAACCTCCATCGACCTGCTGGGCACACTCTTGTTAATGCACCCCAGGATACCATTGGCCTTCTTGGACACAAGAACACACTGCTGGTTCATGTTTAACCTGTTTTCCACCAGGACTCGGAGGTCCTTCTCTATAGAGCTTCTTTCCAGTAGGTCAACCCCTAACCTGTGCTGGTGCAGGGGTTATTCCTCTCCAGGTGCAGGGAAGCGCTCATGCCTCTCTACCTTTTTTATTATTTTTATTTCTTTTTAAGTATGAAAACAAATTCAAATCTTTGAAGACTTTCTTACAGTTATTTTCTCAGCCAGAGATTGCTCTATTTTGCCTGCTTTAGTCTCTTCACCACAACTTTTTATTTAAGATTATCAGTGGTATTGTGATTGCTTGTAACATTTTAGCTGAGTATCATATTTGCTTTAAACAACAAAGGACTTGCCTCACTTCATCTGCCTGTGTTGGGAAGGATTTCAAACAGAATGGACTGATTTTTGTAAAGAAAAAAGCAGCAGAAGTATTAGAACAGCAATGAAAAAACAAACAAACAAAAAACCCCAACAAACAGACAACCAACCTTCCTCTACTTAAAAGCTGCACTCCAAAATTGTACTATTGCCAAGAGCCACAAGACACATGTATAGAATAGCCTGATTTTAATTTGGGTGGTTTTAACTTCCCTCAAAGCACAGGGAATGCATTAATTGGTGCATTGTCTGACAATACAATATCTACCTCTTTTTGCAGTTGTGAGATCTGATGTGTGTTAAGACCTTGGCTTTACTATTTATATTATTTGTCCTGTTGGGAGGTCTCCGTTACTTACGAGTTTGTGTGAAAGCCTCCCTATTCTCAGTACAGCAGACAATCTACACACAAACAAAACTAGGCTTAGACCTTTTATCCCTTATCTCTAGGGTGTACAAGCTCTTACTGTCAGAACCAAGAGACAACATTGATGGACAGAGTTAGAAGTGTTCTTGATGCACGGACTAGGAAGGGACATCACTTGTAGATAGAAAGATGACATCATTCCATAGCCGTAGAGAAAAGTTCTGCTAAAGTTGTTTTCTCTTAGACTGTCCATTGCCTAAAGAAAAAAACCACATATTTGTTCTGGATTGTGACCAGAATGACTTTTCTCCAACACCTATCATATAATTAAAAAAAAAAATAAAAATCTGCATTTGTGTCATTAAGTCCTGGGTTACTCTTGCATGGACTGGGAGTTTCACTCTCAGGCTAAGATATAAGCAGAAGATGTTGAAGACAATATGATATTATTAGAAGCACAAGCAAGCCAGCAGGGTTTGCTTTATCTGAATTAGTGATGTTTCTATCCCCATATTTTATAATCTTTCACATATTGTGAATAAAGCAAGATCAGCCTTGAGAAATGCCTATTTATCCTGCAAGATAACAGTGCTTTGAATTTCTGTACAGACCCACATCTAAGGCTTTCAAAGAGCTTTACAAATGTTAATCCATTAGGTATCAGTGTAAGGCATTCCCATGAGGCAGATGTTTTTAATTACCTCCATTTCACAGAGCAGAAGCAAGCGAGGCTCAGGGAGATCTAACCACCTTATTTGTAAGGTAATATAGCAAATCAGAGCACAATCAGGGAGAGAACCAGAGTTTTGACACTCAGCTCTGTTGGAATGACTCCGCCCCCTTTCAATACTTTCAATATTTTTTATATCTTAAAGAAGAGGGCAAAGAAGGAAGTTTTAGTGAGGTGATCAACTGGTTAGTTTTTGGCATGAGGTTACCCAATAGAAGCACTGGACAGAATCTTTGCTCCATGGATCAGTAGTCAGACTGCCACCCTGAATGTCACTAATAAATAAATAAATAATAGTAAAAAAGCAATAGCTACCTGATTTCCCTAAAGGATATGTATCAGTAGGCCTCATGTCACCTGAAGCAAAGAGCATGTATGTTTAGAGCCTGTCCATTCACTTGACATCAAGCCTGCCGTCAAGAAATACTGACCTGTCTCTAGGTTCTGCTGTGGGGACTTTCTCTAACAGTCTTTTTTCATGCATTTGTAGAAAAACATTGTAATACCACTCTTACAATCCCATTCTCTCTGTGCTATTAGCAGGAGTTTCATGTATTCCAGAGGAGGCAAAATGTGTGAGAAGGCGACACATAAGACTGTTTATGCTTTTACAAGAAAGGAGACAAAACAGTTTTGATGAAGAAATGGGTCGTGGTTGCCCTCTTCTAATAGAGACATTATTGAAAGAGTAGGGTTCCTTCTCTCTGATGCTTGTTTTCATAATCTTATGGAAAAGTAAGTGCTCACATGTATACAAACAATCTCTTCTCCCCTAAGGAATAATAAATTGCCCTATTGAGTACCTATTTAAACAATCACAAACACTCTTTTTCCTGAACTCCTTTCACAGCTCTGTGTGATGGATAAAAAGATGCTGCTTATTTGAAATTATTGGAAACTGATCAGCAGAGTACTCAAGTTGAAGTTACAAGGAGAGGACAATATATCTGTAACAGGGATATGCAGAAGTCTTGATCAGATAAATCCAGAATAGGCATGGACAGTTCTGGCACATGAGTAAAGTATTCTTGGCCAGTGACCTTACTAGGGCCTTTTTTTTTTTTTTTTCTGCTAAGTATCCTGAAGCGGGAAGACAAACCCTCTTCTCAATTTTTATCCTAGGAGGAATATTCAGCTTTAAAACATTCTTAATAATCATAGAATGGTTTAGGATAATTTTATTCTTTGTAATAATTCTGAATAATCTTATCCTTTATTATATCTAACATTATCTTAAACCTCTTTATCTTCCTCAAGTAGCTATCCTGTGATTGAATCACTAAACACTGCATAGCTGCAATCATTTTTTTCTTTTGGGTTTATGCCATAATACATCTTTCTCATTCCTATTACCCAGAATACTTTCACTTTGAAATTAAGTTGAGCACCCTGGTTTGCACAGCACTGCTGTCTCTGAGGTATGTGCCATCATCAACAGTATCATCATTTGCCATCCACCTGGACTCTGTAGTCTGAATAATACAGATATGTTCCATCTCTCACATCTCATGCTGGTTTTTAACATGGTAAAGCAAAATAGTGACAATTAAATGGATAGTGACATTTAAATGGAGTAACATTTGTTAACATTATTTACTGGAAATGCAAATCTATGATCACTTGGGTACTCAAGGATGCCTTCTTGTGAACACATCTTTGACCTATCCACTCCAAGAACAAGCAGCCCTTAAGAGAAGTTGTACTAACTGCTGGTAATAATGCAGCTCTGGCAGGATTAGCTATCACTACTCACCTTTACTTTGTCTACCTTCCTCAGCCTATGCATCTTTGATCTTCCTTGTCACAGACTTTAATCTGTGCCAGCACCACCATTTAGATATTTTTAATTTGGCAATGGCAAACAGCAAGCAGCACAGCATTTTTATGTTCCTGGGCTGACAATGACCAACAGCATTTAGTAGCTGGAATCCAACGTATGCTGCTCATGACTTCCCTTACAGGGAAACTATGTTCTGTCACTGCGTGATGCATTTGCTAAGGGGCTCCAAACGTGTTTACATATTACAGCATTCACCACCTAATAAGCACACTGATCACCTGTTTTGCTTAGGTCTTCCCCGTTGTCTTTAGAGCATTTCTGAATACACAGTTTTGGAAATGTGTGTATACACACTGATCGTAACAATAACCTTGGTCAGGTGAACTACAGACTTCTCATTTTTGCTGGTGTTACTGAATTCATTATAGATTTCTCCAGTAGCTGACAGCTTCCCTGCTAGTTACCATGCATAATTTTGACGACCAGTTCAGCCCAGGTCTGCAATATGTGTCAGGGGGCTGCTGAGAAAAATAGCATGCAATCAAGGAACTGAAATGCGGCATAATAGACACACAAGAGGACTGAACTGAAATTCTGTGTACTGCCATCATTCTGCCACTTTATAACTTTTCACTATAAAGTTGCAGCCTTAATAAAATGCTTCTTACAGTGTGTATATCTAATTTACAATCAAGAGAGAAGCATACTTGTTGCTAGGGCATTTAAATCAGAGAGTCTGTGCTTTACCTTGTACTACAAAAAACAGAGGGCAACAGTTCAAGCAAGGGGAGCTCTGTAGAACCTCTGGGAGAGGTGATGGACACAGAAACAATTGATTTCCATTTATTTATTTGTTCTCCCTATTCATCTCTGCCCTGTGTTATATCCTTGCACTAAAATGTCTGTTTTTACACATGAATTTCTTTTCCTTTTACCTCTCTTTCTCTCAGAATTTTAATTTGGACCTGGGGCTCTCTTTTATATATTTGCTCAATACTTGGCACAGCAAAGCTCTGATCTCAGCTGGGCCCTCTTGAAGCTTAAATTTTAACTGTTGCCTGCAAGATGCAGTGTTTAAAAAGAAGCCCCTTGTAGTCTAGCTTTAGGCCATACAAACAATACCCTTAGAAAAGAGCTTAATAGTCTGCAAAATAATTGCTCTTAGCCAAGCTATTTGCACTTACATGATCAAGAATAGGGATTTGAATGGTCTGTGTGGCTATGGCAGCTACACTCCATCTCCTGTGCTTCTGTACTCAGAGACACAGTTCTTGTGGGAGTAAGCAGCGTTTCCATATTGTAAACACTCATTTTTTTAATATGTGCCATTAATCATGCAAGGAAAACTAAGGCAGAAATCCACATTTGACTTTGTACCCAATTAATCACAAGGTTAGTCCTCCATTTTTACTGACCTATTAGGATGGGTCTTTTCTACTGCAGTCCGTGAACAGATGCAGAGGGCAAACTATCACATTCCTGCGTTCCTCCATCCTGTCTGGTACCTTTCACTGTCATTTGATGGTGATGATGGAGGTTGGGCAGCACCGCATGCAGAGCTTTTGAGAGACTGAACTTTTGTGACTGAGGCCAAAGGCTCGCTGCTGACAGGGGTTGGAATAGGTCGGTCACACTTTTCACCCCTAGCACTCCTTGTCATCTCCTCACTTGTTCATGCTGTGAGATCATCCCAAGCCTCTGGCATGAAGATGCAGTTTTCCCTGTGAGCCACTAGATGTCTTAAGATCTCTTTGATTCAACATCACTTTAAATAACCAAAATTGTTACCAGGGAAAAGAAAAGAACAGCATCCCAGCTAAGCCATGGGAACAACAGCATGGTCGCTGGTGGGGAATTATTTTCCAGATTAAAGTAATATCTACTTTATAAATGTATTCAGTTCAAGCACTGAAAGGAAAAGCAGTATACATATTAGGGAATTTATCAATATCTCTGTTGAAAGAGATTGAAAGATGTTTCCTCAGGGCCATCCTGATAGAAGCCAAGAAATTAATATTAGAGAGATAGAAATCTCTCAATTGCCCCAAATAATAGACAGTTCTGCAGAAATTTAGCGTTTCTGGCAAAGGTGCCCCAGAAGTGCAGAGCACAGCAAGAAACAGTGCAATCAAGTACTGGTATTATTGCACAGTGGTATAAGCTGAAGTAATGCCACTAATCTCAGTGGAGTTATTCTATTTTACATCAGTGTTAAATGAATGCAGAATATGACTCCTTGAGTACTAGACTTGTGCTGCATTAGAGCTCAAGCTCTCAAAGCATGGGGCATCTTTACACAGCTACAGCAAAGCTCTTAAGTACATGCTAGCCTTTAATTCCTGGCAGGGAGGCACTTGCTGACTGTGGTCAGAGTGCTCCTCTATGTCAGCATGCATGAGCTTTGCTCTGGCATGACCAAGCCCCTCAGGACACAGCGGCACAGATTGCGAAGTGATTTAACAAGCAGGCCCTGCCTTGCCAAACTGCCAAATCTAGATGATCAGTAGCTACCATACAGGATACTTGTCCTGCAGCTGGGCCATGATTGAGTTATTTATCTGCTTTTTTTTTTTAAGCATAAATTCATCCTCAGTAGGCACCTTAGGGTAGATTTTAGTGAGGTAAAGATCAGACAGCAGCTATTGCTGAAGACATTTAAAGACTATAGATAAATATTTGTTACACACACTTTCATCTCAGGTTAGAGAGCTCTGTCTAAACTAGTGTGAGCTGACACAGCTTCCTGGACTTCCCTTGTCACTCTCATGATCTACGCGCTTTGTTTAATGAGTGAACATTCACATTTCATGATAAAGGTTCTTCTACCCAAGCATTTCAACAGTTTTTACAGAGTAAGAAAATATTGGGAGGCCCATTTTTAGAAAAAATGGGTCTTGCATCAATCAGTTCTGCTACTCAAAGATACCCAGCAAATTAGTACTAGAGGTGAAAAAATAACAAAGCTATCTGGACTCCTGCCTTTTTGCTTTGAGTGCTACATGAAGTGAGGTTATAGTCTAATGGATAGATAGATGTTAGGATGAAGGTTGAACTCAATGATCCTAGAGGTCTTTTCAACCCTAAAGAATCTATTATTCTATGACCTTGCTCCATTAGTACAACTGCAGAAGATCACCTCGCTTTGTTCTCTGGGTTCTTCTGAAGAGCTCTATGAAAGAGCTTGGGGGATCCCCACTACAGAAGAAAATTCAGATAAAATAGGTGAAACTGCTCAAAACTGAACAGTTGCTCTTAATTTCTACAAAAGTAGTCATCATATTTAGAAAGCAGATTTGTCTTCTATTGCAAAAGAGGATGTTGATACGGGCTTACCTATGCCAAGCTTTAAAGTACCACGTCTCCTCCTCTCTGTTTTTTTTCTGATATTAGAATGCATTTACTCAAGGCTGCACCTTCAGGGGCCAACAATAACTCACTTTTCTAAGGAACTCTAACAGTAAATCTATAGGCAAGTGGTTCTAAGAATTAGCTAACAAAGAAGCAAAATGCAGCTGGGCACATTGCTGTTGTATAATCACTGTAATCAGGCTTATACTTATGAGTTTATACATTACACATCCACCCACCTAGATTCTTCTCAAAATCTGATCTTTCGAAGTGTGAGGGGTGAAAGGAGCTTGGTTACTCAAAAATTCACTTGGAGATTTATTCTCAACCCTTCCCCCCCAACTTTTTCCTCCAGCTTTACTAGTCTTTTTATTTTTTTTTTTTTTCTTCTGAATTACCTCTCATAGAAACTTACAGGACCTACAAGGCAGGACAACCTTGTGCTCAAATAGCAGCACCATACAGAAGACACTGCTCTGTAAATTGAACCATCAGCAAGAACCACAGTCATAAGCCCCAAATGCCTGCTACCTTTCAGCTGAAGGATTACCTCTATTCATAACCACCACAGTAAAGTCTTAGCAGTTCTAACCAAGAAAAGAAAATACTCACCTTTTTCCAGACCCACTCATGTGACACTGTAGAAAATCACACTGCCATTCTTATGTAAAGGGTGCTTTCTGCATCAAAAAGTTGTACTAGAAGCAAAAGTAAGGCTAATTTTTCTTAATACCCCTAACTGCTAGGAAGGAAAAGATTGTTTTTTAATATAACTCCTCCCTTATGAAATGGCCAGTCAATATTTATAGATTTTAACTTTTAGAGAAGAAGATAGAACCTTAGATTCTCATAGGTGTTAATACCAGAATGGACTGTTAATAGTTACCCCATGTGGCTTTCATTACCCCAGAAGATTTGAGCTTCTCCTCCACTGTGAGGCAATGCCAGAATTAGAGCAAACTATGTCATCCTGTGATCTGATTTTCTTCTCAAATGCTTCACCCAGGCTTCAGAAAAAGAGAGTTTCCATTGGCATTTAACTTATCCTAGAGTGTGCTCTTTTGTGTTCCCTGATTGAGGTTTGCTCAGGCAGAAGTTTTTCTCAGCTACAAATACCTGCATTCTTTATAATGTATCTATGCTTCCTTCAGAATGCATTGGTAACTATGCTATCCATAAATAAGAGGACAGAGTTCAAACTTAAATGTTAGTTGGAAATTTGAGAGTAGGACCCCTTAACTGGAAAAAGTCTGGAGTAGATTCTGTTCTGATGCATCTGTAATCTCCACAGTAACACAGGCTGCATAAAGCATCTTGTCCATGCCTGTTCCTTAGCCAAGCGTTGCACAGCTCTGATCACTTCTTGATAGAAAAATCACGGAGGAGAGAACAATTCTGCATCTCTTTCTGGTCACTACAAAAGAGAAGCAATTAATCTTTAAAGAGGTGGAGGAAAAGCAATCTTGGAGTGTCTGAAAGTTGGGGTCCCAAATAGTCTCACAAAGGGGTGATTTTAAAGTGAGTACAAAAGAGGCAAGATGAGAACAAATACATTAAGAAGGAAACTTCAGCAGAACAGCAAGAAATGAGAGCTATTAGGTTATGGGATAGTTACCAAGGTATGTGGTAGATGCTCTGTGATACAGACCATTTGAAAAAGCAGACTAGTCAGAGGATTATTGACTATACTCCAAGGAACCATCCTGTCTCTGCAGGGAGCCTGACTGTTACCTGGTTAATGGCCTGACTTTCTAAATGTATCATGAGGCTGTTTCTAACACTGACTTCAGCAAGATTTCTGGGCATCGAATCCTTCAAGAAGATAACAGGTTATTGATCATCCCCTTTCTGTAGCCATGAAAGCTGTGTTGGATGTTTTTAGTCATGCAACGTGTGGGAGATTCATGACTTTTCCTGGCTTCAGCAGACCATGACACTCATTTCTCTGTTTGAAGGGCTGCTGTCCTGCTGGCTTTTGCTTATATCTAAGGAAAAATAAAGTGCACCGGCAGAAACACCAGTTACCACCTGCATCATCCATATGGCATTTGAACCACCATCTGCAGCTGCCTGGGGCTAGAAGAGCTTCCATGAGCAGAAGAGGTGGGTGCATTGCACAGCCAAGCTGCCACATGGAGCAGAGAGCAATAGGGCTGCTTTATTTCTGCAAGATTTGCTCGGCCTCTCCTGAGCAGGAGATGGCACATGCTGCAGGCATTGTGATGCCAGTACTCCAGTTTAATATTTAATTTTCATTTACTAGAGCAACAGGGGAAGCTGCAATTATGTTTTATAGGGAAAATTATTTTCCAGCATGCAGGTTAATTTTTAATTTGTCAGAGATTTTCCTACCCTTTTCTCCTCCCTTAGCCATCATTCCTTTCAAACCTCCATTTTTAATTCACTTTTAATTTGCTTTAGTGACAGTGCAAAAGGAGAGTTGGAGGTAAAAACCACCTGACTAAACACTTTTTGCTTCTCTGTGGAAGGTAGGCTTGCTTTTACAAAAGTCACCTGCACCAGACCCTACAGCTTTAAGGGCCCCAACGATTCAGGTATACCCACTCTGCTGTGCAACTCCTCTTAGTATATATGGTCTCAGGCTCCTTGTGGACTAAGCAATATTACTTCCCACCTGCATGGTAGCAAAAAAAAAACCCAAAAAAACAAACCAAAACAAAATCTGAAATACAGTCAATAAATTAAAAACATTACTAATAGGCCAGTTTCTGAGCTATTTAAAATACAGGTTGCTTGTGCCCTGTATGGCAATTCATATATATATACAGAGAGCAGGATTTATAATGGTTTGCTATACACTTTAAGTATCACGAAAACCAGTCAGTTTCATTTTGTTGCAGCCTAAATCTGTCTTGGCAGCTTCTGCTACAGCCTAGCTCCTGTTGCAACATGGAGCACTGAAAGTGGTACAGCTTGTTTACTAAATGTGTTTAATGAGAGCTTCTGGTAAGGACAATGGTTCTTAGGATTTTTTTTTAAGACAGTATCAGTAGGTGAGCTTTAGAATGCAGTCAGTGTGAATTAAGGGACTGTCTGAGCTGATCTAAATGGATGTTCTCACTGTCTACATATCCTAATGTGCATGATCTGGCTTCTTAGGCTAGTCCTTCACAATGGTACCTGAGCAGTTCTATGGAGGAGTGTGCTGCTACACAATATGCAGTAGGTGCTGTTCCTGACTGAAACTAAATTAATTTAACTGTATCTTTCCTTTCGAGCTTTCTCTGCCTTCCCTGAGATAATCCTGTAAAGCAGATCTGCAGGCTGCAGTATGTGGTAGGCAAGAGGGAAAGGCACTGTTTTTGTGGTACCTAGGAAACATCTAGATAAGGAAAAATTAGTCTGAGCACCAGAAATACCTTCTCTGTCTGGTGAACTGTGGATTCAGCCGTCTCCAGGCACATCTTGGGGCCTAAAACTTCAGACTACTGAACATCTTAACTCTTTGCAGACCTCACAAGACCAGCATCAACAGAAGAGCAGAAACATTGGGTACTCATTTTCTTTTTGCCTTTTTGAGAACTTCACAGAAGTGATTTCTGTGCCTAAGTGATGAATACAAGGGAACTTCACTGTAGTGCTTACAGGACTGCACTCACAACAGTTCTCCTGACAGCTGATAATTATATATCTGTACTTCACAGCTGCAGGAATCCTTCCAGAGTGTCACTGTCAGAGAGATGTAGGACTCTGCAGGGTAAAGCTCTAGAGAGCAGCTTCCAGTGAGTTAGCTACATTCATCCTCCAGGAAGCTTTAAATCACTTGCTGAGTAGACATGAGTAGACTTCTGCATTAACCAGAGGTGTCAGCCAGGAGAAAGCTTGAGTCTGCTGCTTTGCAGCAGGATGGCTCCATGCTGCACTGCAGCAAGGCTTAGCAGGAGGCAGCACGCCTGGTTTGAAGCCATTTCTATGGCTTCATCATAATAGTTTCTAGTTGTCTTCTCTTTAATGTCCCAGTCAGTACCGGAAAAGGAAGAAAGAGTGCAGTTGTGGATGTAAGGATCCACCAGGAAAGTACAGCAATTTGTATAGCCACTCTGTAATACCTGATTGTCCAAGTCTGGTCTTCATTATTCAGACCTTTACAGTCATCTATTAGGTAAATCTACAGGGGAACCAAAGCTAGACCTGCTAAGAAAGTCCTCGCATACCCATCCAGAGGACTACTCACCAGATCCCTCTGAATGGAGGACAACAATTGCCTGATCATTTTGTCAGTCCTTTTAACACTATTATCTGTGAAACAGGTTTCTGCAGTGAGTAGTGTAAGTGTCTGAATGACAGACAGTTGTAAACAACTTGTCTTTCAGGACAGCATCATCCCATATTCAGAACTGACAATAAAGCCATAAAGGTTTTTATATCTCTTAATTTATGTAGACTATCAAATCAGCATATGGATGTCCTCATTATCTATATAAATATCTGTTTCTTTCTTCAATGTTGATAAAATTTTAAGTTTCATGTGTTTTTGTGGCATAGCAGGTTTCACGGATTAAATTTAGTTTGTTTTAAAGCCTTTTTCTAAAAGAAGTTGTTGCCTTTACTATATCATGTGTTATTTTTTGACAGGAATGTTTCCCTGTATTAGTCAAAAGTCCAGAGCATCTTCCAGGAACTACCAGTACAAGAGCAAATTCACAGAATCCTTCTCCATCATAGATTCTCAGCTTAGTCCAGTGAAGTGCTGACATGCTGATCTACCATCTGTGCAATTATTCTGTGAAATGAGATCCTGGGAGGCTCTTAGTCAAGGCAGAAGAGTTCCGAGGAAAAAACAGGGTTTTAGTCCTGTACCAAATTCTAGTACTTCTTGTGTTCCTGGATTTAAAAAAGGTGAAATACTGAACTTTTTCCACAGGACCAAAGCTTCATTGCACTTTTAATTCTGATGCAGTGTAGTGTTTCATTTTCAGTTCTCTCTGGGAACAAGATGCTTCAATATTTCTAAATCTAAACAGTTTGTTGCAATGGCTCAAACGTGCCCTTCATTAAGTACTATTTCCTTTGGGTGCTGTAGTGATGAAGATATTTTCTAGAGTGGGAAGAGAATATATGTCTTGCACATCTATTTGTTCTCGTTGGCTAGACACACTGCAGTTTTTCAGATGCTGCTTTTTGTAATTCTCAAATTATGTTGATTGAAAATTCTTCTCAGATCTTTTAGATTTTTTAATATTTTTTTTTCCAAGCAAGTGTCCATGGTAGTTCACACTAATTGTCACCCCTGTCATCAGCTTCAGCAGTGAAGCTGATGATTAAGTGGCCATGAATGATTAACTTTCAGCCTTTATGATCATTCCAGTGGGTCTGAGCTCAGGCATGTTGGTATGGCAGTAAAGGACAATGTCTGAATGGTCAAACTGAATGGTCAAACTGAATAGCTCATTGACACCCAGAGATTTAGGTGGCTTGTCAGGAGGAAAGAAGGAGAAGATTGTTGTGCTAATAAGTGAACTACCAGTAATATATTAAAAAATATGAAGAAAAGCACAAAAAACGTTTCAAGGATTAAAGGATGAGACACAAGGAGCTAAATTTATATAGAAATATACAGCTAAAGATACATCAGTCTATACATGCCTTCATCAGAGCCATGAATATTTGCACTACCAAATTGTTAAGGAAAGTTTCATGGAAACCATGTCAGCTACTGGAAAATAGTACAGCAGAGTGGTCATAAGCTTAATCATGGAAAGTACAATATCTAATATCCCCAGATGTCTTTATTTGTGTGTTTTGTTTTTCATCTTCCTGTAATTCAGCAAAAATGTGAGGTGCTAATACAAACACTTTATAATGCTGTTGTCCTCTGTTGAGCAAACTGACTTTATTTCTTAAATATGCAATCCTGGTCTATATTGTCTAGATCAAATGCAAACAAATGAAAACAGGAGAGGGAATTTTGTCCTTCAAAGACCTTTCCTGCTGCTTTCCCTTAAGACAAGGGATGTATTGCAGAATCATTCCCCAACATAAAGTAAGTTTGAAGTTATCTTTTTTTCTTCTGGCAATTTGTATTTGCCACTAAAGATGCCTGTGATTTGAACTTGCCTGTGTTTATGAATTACCTAGACAGATAAAAGTGACAGTTTTAAGCTGTCAAGTAGCATCAGGAGAAGGGAGTTTGACAGTCCTGACACCTACAGGCTTTAGCAGGTGAAAACCCTCCAACCTCTCCACCCCACTCCCAATGAAGTGTAAAGACAATTTAAGATGAGAAAACTAAGCACTCAATGTGGCAAGTGTAAAATCTGAACCTGCAGATGCACTATATAGAAGTTCTTCTAAGATTCAGTGGTCCATACCAGAAACAGATATTTTACCCAGTCCTGTGAGACTGCATAGCCTGGAGTCCTGTGGAATCAGTATGCCAGGAGACTGGGCCTGGATCTCAGCCATCATCTAATGTAAAATCAACTTCACTTTCCTATTTTAAGACAAGGTTGTTGGACAAGCTGATCTATGCAGACCTGAGGATACTAAAGCTGGAAGGGATTATTGCTAGGTCCTTCTGACCTGATAGTTAAATTCTGTATCAATTCTGTAACTCCTGCTTGAGGTAGAAAATAAGTCAAAGGTGCAAGACAATTTTAGAAAATATTATTGAAGATGGGGTCAGGATTTGTCCAGGTCTCAGAAGTTGGGTCTGTCATCAGAAAGGAGAGACAGATGGATTTGCTGCTAAAGCAATGATGGACAGTATTGTTGTCAGTCCTGTCCCACCTCTCAGTTTTTACGACTTTTCTTCTTACTCATAGTTTCTCCTTTCTTGCAGACAGTTTGGTTTTTTTTTGGTTATGACTGATGCACCAGTGTGCCCTGTTTTGTTTTCTTCATTTACACTATTCCTTCACTGGCTGCATTCTCCATGGTTTGGAATAACACTATTGCTTTAAGTCTCTTGAAAAAGATGATGCTTTTGAAGTGCTGGTGGTAAAGAAGCACTTCTCTGGCTTCTTTCCTGACTGTTCCTCTTGCTTCCAGTCTCCACAAGCTGCCTGTATTTTGTGTTTGAGTAATTTGGTAATGACTCACAGATTACTAACCAGGCTTTATCACAAACTGGATCAGACTATTAACTCATCTATGGGATAAACTTTAGCCAAAACCCAGCATAAAACCTACCTGTTGCATATCCATAAAATAATTTGTTTTCTGCAATGTGAGAGCTGATACCTTGTAACTAGAAGCAGGAATCACGTATCCCTTGCTTTGTCTGACAAGGCTTTTATAGATATGAACTTTTCAGACTTGGACTTGCCTCCATGACCTCACAATGAGGCTTCATCAGAAATAGTTACCTTTTATTTGGTGAGCTGGTACCTCTGCTTTTTCTCTTAGTGCATACTTAAACTACTTCTACATTTCCTCCAGTGTTGGTGCTGCAGCTGGACACTCTCCACACAAGCATCATAGATGTTAAAGGTACCAGCCTTCAACAACTTCTCTGGTTCTACTGAAACATTACTTAGTTAGGAAATGCAGTTTTTTTGATTTTAAGAATCTCTGATGGAATGACATTTCCCTGGCTTTTAAGTTTGTCTGAAGACTCAGCACCAAGGTTTAGTGCATTGAATGCCAATTGCAAAAGATTTTACATGATTTGATAGGTAGCAGGATAAATGCCCAAGCTGCCTAGAATAGAGAGATATTCTGTACTAATTTTAAATCAAAAAGAAAGAAATCACACTTTGGTTCATGTTCATTTTCCTCCTTCTCTTCCTACTGCATAGCACTTTATCTGGCAATGCTCTTAAGCCTAAAGTTTGCCTTTTTTTTTCTGTTGGATTGCTGCATTATGCTAAATTTCCAAGTTTTGAAGTACTCATTTTATGTTCTGTCTTCAATATGTTAATTTTTGCACAATTAAACGTGGGAAAAAAAATACATCTTCAGTCCTCATGTCAGAACCTCATGTCATAAATCCATATTCTGTTTTCCCAAACAGAATATAGTGTTTATTCCACACTAACCTCTTCCATATTACTATTGACAATTTCATCATGGATTGATGGATTGTTCTATTTTTTTTTTTCCTAAAATACATAACTGAGCTCTGCCGATTAAGTATGATGCTTTATACACTTTGGTTTACTTTATCAATTTCCTAAGACTGAATAGAGAAAAGGGATAAACTTCAGCAGATGGAAAAGATTTCCAGCAATACAGGAAAACACGAATGTTTTCAAATATTTTTTTATGTTTGGAAAGAATATCTATTTACAAGAACTACATGATGTAAACATATAGGATGCTCCTGAAATAGTTTCTTCATCAGTACTAACACATAAGGATATTAACTCTTTAAATTACCTAATAGCGGTATCAGGAGATAACTAGATAAGTAATTTCCATATGTGTTTGATCAAAGGTGAGCCATTCCTGGAATGTTGTGTCCCTATTTGATCTCTGAAGGTGAGCAAAAATTTTTGTAAATCAGAGAAATTAATATTTCTGCTTCTTCATCAGAAATCCTTGCACAAGATTGTGTATTGCAGCTCTTCCTCCTCTGGTCCATATCATATTATCTTCCAAGTAACTTAAGTTTATTCATATCACACATACTCTAGCTGTGGCTCTAGAACATGGTAGAAGAGCACTAATTGCAAAAAAGGTTTTTCCTTTAGTCCCTTTTAGTTTATGCTATCATGGAACCTCTATGTGCAATTTTGAAAATTAATTCCATTCTAATTTTAAGCATTCCTTTGTACAAGGGATTTCTACATTAGATTATATTATATTACCAAAAAAAAAAAGAAAAAAAAAAAAGAAAAAAAAAAGAAAAAAAAAAGAAAAAAAGGCTTCTCTATTTTATTCTCAAGGGATAAAATCTGGAACCACTTCCAGAAGTTTCTTTCTTTTTTATGCAAACCAACTGCTGCAGTGGAGTATGGCACACTTAGCCAAGATGTTATAAACATATTTGTGTTTTTCTTCTTTGACGCTTTCTCATCAAATGATGACGTCTAAGACATTTGACTTGCATCTACATGTCAAATTTCTTGAATTCTGGGAGAACTAAATTTAGTCTCCAACCTTGACAGCAGTGAGGTAAAGATGCTGTATCAAGTCTGGGTGTAGTCTAAGGCTGCCCAGAGAGGTTGTGGGGTCTCCCTCTCTGGAGAAATTCCTGCCTGGATGCATTTCTGTGTGACCTGATCTAGGTGATTCTGCTCTGGCAGGGGGGCTGGACCAGATGATCTTTCAAGGTCCCTTCCAATCACTACCATTCTGTGATTCTATAAAAAAACAGTTGAGTTGTAGTATGAAAGAACCTGGGTAGAGGTTTCTGTGTGAATATAGGTTAAACACAGGAGGATTTTCAGCTTAGAGAAGAAATGGTCAAAGAGGAATGTGATAGAGCTCTATATATTCTCAAACAATGCAGAGGAAGTAGTGTACAGGTGAAAGAATTAGGTGGATGTTTTTAAATTAAGACATGACAATGAGAGAATTTTTCATGCAATGAAACTGAAAGATTTTGCAGGTCTCCAAAGTGTGAGTTCAGAAAAAATAGACATACTCATGGAATACAAGTCTACTGAGGGCTATGAAGGGTCACAATACAGATATAATCTCTGGCTCAGGACATCTGTAAACTAGTGACTGCTAAAATCTTGGATGTTTTAATATGGAAGTGTCACTCTAAACTTACCCTAAAACTGTATTTTTCCTCAATCTTGTACTATTGTCCAGTGATGGGTTCTTGTTCAGTATGGCTATTCTGGTATTTTGATTCTCAGAAACAATACAAGAAGTGTGATGATTTTTTTTTTCAGGCTCATTAAATCTATCTATGGTAATGCTCTGCCATGGTTTAATAATGGGAATTACTGTATTCTTTCCTGAGTAGTGAGCAGAATTAACAAGGTTGTATATGAGATATAGCTAAAAAAAAAAAAAAAAAAGCACAAGTGAAATGCAGCACCAGAAACAGCATCAAGTCCAGCATGTTGCACAGGAAACTTCATGATGTGAATAATAAATAAAGTATGTTAGAGATACAGTTAAAGTGATGTATTGAACAGTCTGACTCCTGATGCTCTGAAAAACATAGAGTCTGCTCAGCAGTGGCTTTGAAGGTCTGTTGCCAAAATTCAGAATCATATAAGGGGACAAGGGAACACATGCATTTTGCACAAGAAGATGTGAGATTTGAATCCTGCTCTGCTTGCCCCTAAAATACTGATTTCTCTAATGGTTAAGAAAATCTTGCTTACGGTTTAGACACATGGATATGTTGTTCTAGAGTAACATGCAAAAGCACAGCAGTCAAGCCATGGAAGACACTTGTGTTTTTATGTTTAGCTGATGGCAGTTGAGAATTACCTCAGGTTATCATGCTTCCTATTAGAGTTGTCTAATGGTTTAGATGTATGAACAAAGTAACATACCTAACAGGTTATTGTGCATCGTCTGCAGTAATTGCCTACATGCATCCTCTTAGCCTGAAGCAGATGCAAAATAATTCAACTTAGCTGAGGTGTCAGTGAAATATAGCTAAAATAACTCTTGATCCAACACCAGAAGATAACAACGTGCAGAAAGCCTGTTCCATATTCCACCCATAACACCCATATGTTTCGCTCACAGCCTGGAGCTGGGCAATAGGTCTCACAAAGCAGAGACAGTTATTGGAAGCTCTACCATTCCCATCAATTTGATGGCCAAGGAATGAGACTCTTGTTATGCTGATTATGTGGCCTCTGCTCATATAAAATGCTAAGATATGTAGGACCAGGATGAGGATTCTGGGATCTGTGGAGAGGTCATTCTGGGCCTGTCTCTGTAAATAGCTTCTATCAGAAACACTTAGGAGCATATCTGGATGTGCTTCAGGGCTGAAGTTATACCTCTGTGTGTGGAGCAACAAAGTCTGCTTTCTTAGCTGACTGGCCAAAAACATCTCCTTTGCCTTTCAGCTATAGGGTACAGCAGAGCAGGATGGTGCATTTTTCTCTCTCTTTTTAGCTATTAATGACTTAATACAAACTATAAAAAGTACATCCAGATGTCATGGTGATAAGTGCTTTAAAAGCATCTGTAATGATAAATAATTCAAATGATGATGTTCTTCATGAAGCTTTTAAAGTATATTAACCAGAAACTTATATAAGCAATGAAACTTACATTGCGCACACACATGCATATGCAAAAAGAAATGAATAAATGAGGAAACATATCCGTAAGAACAGAACAATTTTTTTTAACTTGTACATTCTTCTTGTTCAGTCAATTTTCACCACTTTCCTCTCCCCTTACCCCCCAAAAAAACAAGGCAAAATCAAAGCTCCAACTCAGTTCAGAAAACAAGTGTTCATAAACAGCAATAGTGCATAATAGCAGTGTTTGGTGGGATATAATATCTGTGGCAGAGGATGATGTGTTTAGGAGATTTTTAGCTAAACTGGACGTATGTAAGTGTTGCACAAACACTTCTGAACAGAGTTCATTTTTAAAAAAACCCAACCAAACAAAACCTAAATAAACAAAACAAAACAAATGACAAAAAAACCCCCACAAACAATCAACCACCAAACAACCAAAAAAATCAGAACAAAATCTGTTGGTTTATTTGTGTGTAATATTCATGTGAGGGAACAGAGCTGTTGAACAGGTCAGTCAGTTCCTATCCAGATGGTAAAAGGAGTCACTGTTTATTGTGAGAAGTAAAGGGTAAATTTAGTAAAAGATGAATCCCATTGTGTTCTAGCTGGTCCTCAGAGATTAAAGGAGCTATGGGCAGCTTGATTTATCTCTAACTAGGTACGCCAATTTATAATGTTGCTATAGGTCTGACACTAGATACATGAACAACCTGTCTGCTGTTGGTCCAGTTGCATTCAAAAGGAGTGGTCACATGCACAAATAGTACGGTTTATTTACCCTTGCAACATACACAATAATATTTTTTATGATTGTCAGTGATGAATACACTAAGCTGCATAAATTGCAATATAGCTTTAAAATACAGTTGTAATTACAAATGTAATCTCTCGCAGTAAAACAAACAAAACATACACTTGGCATAGCAGAAGCCCCAAATTTTACTTAAACGCCTCCCTTCTGACAGGGCTGAGGGGGACAAGCCCATCAGTCTGTCCTTACGGTTTGGTGTTGAATGCTCATCCCACAAAATATGTCTGAAATAGAGATAACAATATACCTCAGTTTTCTACTATTGTGTAAAATGTGGGGCTGGGACTGTAGTGATTTGACTTAACAGTGATTTGACTGTGTAACTTTGAGTTACACAGACATTTCTTGATGGGCCTTTCAGCCTTGATGTCTTCTGCCAGAAACAGTTAAGTGCTGCGGATAAGCAGGAGAATGAGAGGGCCGGGATCATACCTGGCCCCACTCCACATTCCTCACTGTCATCACAACACGGGACCACTGGCTCTCCACCTAGCCTCAGAGACTGGTCTAGACACTAGATGCTTGTCTGCAGTGATGAATTTCAATTGTTTGTGCTTTCTGCTTCTTATACTGTTCCAAGGGGTTTTGTAATCTTCAACTAGATCAGGTGAGACATTCCTAGCTGCTGTTCTGTTGAAATTTTGTACCAACCTATGAAGTGTTTAAATTGCAGAACTGCTTGATTAAAAGTAGGATCTTGAACTCACACCCTGGCCATTAATAATAGGCTATAGAATATTACTATGTGGCCATCTCTCTATATGTCCATTTAGACATATGAGCATGTCCGTATGCCTCCACATGTATGGAGAGGCTGAATTCTGCATAAATCATTAAATAGTCACTGAGGCTGAAAGTAAAAACACTTAATTCTACAGACAATTATCTGAGTGCTTTATGAGGGTACAGAGGCTCAGGTCCTAGATCGAGTGATTTTCCATGTACACTCTATTGGGAAAATCTAGTGCTTAGGGCTGGGTTTTTTCCAAAGGATACAGAACATCCTTTGAGACTGCTTTTCCTTTCTTTGTGCTTCTGTTCACTCTCTATAAATTGGGATCATTCCTATAAACCCTTATATCCATTATCTCTAAACAACATATGTTTCTGACTGGTAACTACTAAGTGTTGTATATTTACAGCAGCTTAGAAAAATATCCCACTTCAGCATTAATACAATTAATTATGATTAAAAATATTATATATCTTACTCAGGGAAGAACGATACCCCTACATGAACACACACACACTCACACCCCCCATGTGAATTGCTGAAATTCCTTAGGGAATGAATTTTGAATTTATAGGATGGGGAGTCTGTGACACATCTTCAGCCTACAGTGAACCAAAAGTGAGACCATCTCCTGCCAGAGCCTGGGGAATAGCAGCAGCTGTCTTTAGAATTATGCTGTGTCTCCACTGCCAGTTACAAGTAGGAATGAACAAGAACCACTCCAGGCATCCTTCATCATCACCTTACAGGCTTCTGAACATACCATATTGCTTGAAAGATGGCTCATGTTATTCTTACTTATCCTTTTTTCTTCTAACACTGTCTGGAACCTGCAGAGAGCCCTCCAAGTCTTTTGGTAGCTATTCAACACAAAGATTGGGTTACAACATCTGGCTCAGGAAGTCTTTAAACTATGATGCTGGGGTAGAAAGATGTAAGAGGGGCATGTTTACCATTGTTATGCTCTGCTTTTGCATGTGTGGCTCGACACTGTTGGTGACAGAACAGTGGACTTAAGGAACACATGGCAACCCTTATATTCTAAAGAGGTTTAAATTGCACTTATACTCTCTCAAAGTCTCCATCAAACATCCAGAACAGTGAAACAGACAGCTCCTTTAAACATAAAATAACAGAGTTACTTGCTGCATTGTCTCAGTTTCTAGGCACTGTCTAACAAAATTGGACAACAACAACAAAACAGCTCCTGCATATTCTGCCCTGAAGAACTGATGAAGTCCCAGGATCTCCCAGTAGCACTGACAAAGCATTCAGTATTGAGCACCTGCATTTAAGTTACCTTTTCCTCTGTCTTTGCCTTCAGGCATACAGGACAAATAAACACAATGCATTAGGAAGCAAGTGTAAGATTGCTTTGTTCAAATTTGGTAAGCTTCAGTGGAAGACTTCAGCAAACTGTAATTTAAGGAGCCAAATCTGTTTTTACTTAAGGAGCCATATCTGGTTTTACCTATTTATAAGATTAATTTTTCTGTAGCAATGTGGTCAGAGATACATCTGTTCCAAAAGCAGTAGAGCAAAGATCTTACATGCTTTTTACACAGATGTATGGCAGAGATGAAACCATCTCAGAGATCTCAGAGAAAATGTCACATGCTAGCAGGTTGTGTCTATTTCACTAACACTGCATGCATTGTAGGACCAGTTGTGCCAGTCACTTCCCATTGGATCCTGTGGTGGTTTGAGCCCACCCAGGTAGCAACAAAGCACCCTGCAGCCACTCACTCACTCCTACCTCCCTCTAGTGGAATGAGGAGGAGGAAATACAACAAATGACTTGAGGGTGGAGACAAAGGACAGGGAGGGTACACTCACCAGTTATGGTCACGGGCAAAAAAAACCCTCGACTTGGGGTTGAGTTTAATTTAAACAAACCCACTAATTCACTAATTGAATCAGAGTAGGACAGTGATAAATACAGGTCTTAAATACACCTTCCCCCTACCCCTCCCTTCTCCTATGGCCAGCTCTGATATCTCCTCCCCTCAGAACTGTGTGGGAGGGTATGGAACAGGGTTTGCTGTCAGTCCCAGTTCCATGTTGTTTCTGCCAGTCCTTCCTCCTCAGAAGAAAGATTCTTCATAGTCCTCCCCTGCAGCAACACGGCATCCTTCCCACGGGAGACAGTACTCCATGAACTTCTCCAATTAGTGTGGGTCCCTTTCAAACGCATTAGTTGTCCTAGTGATGGACCCCTTCAGTGTGGGCTTTCTGTAGAGTCATGACCTTCTTTGAGAGCAGTCCCATGTTCCAGCATGGGGTCCTCCACACACTACAGATGGGATTCTTCTACACCATTGATCTTTAAGTGCCTCATGGCCTCAGCCTGCCATCTCACCATGGGCCTCGGGGGAATGGCTGCTGTGGTGTGCTTCCTCACTGACCTCAGTGTCCATATGATTGTTTCTCTCCCGTCTCACTCCTCTTCCCAACAAAAAAACTCCCAGAATGAAAGAACTTGCTCAACAGGCTTTCCTGTCTTAACTATGTTATCAAAGAGGTGCTCATTGGCTTGGCCTTGGGCAGAGGTGGTCTGACTTGGAGTCAGGGTTGCTTCTCAAAGCTTCTTACAGGATCCACACCAGTAGCCTCCTTGCCTGCTACTAAAATCCTGCCTGTTTACCCTAAACCTCTTGTGTTCCAACTTACTCCTATTGCCTCTTGTCCTAACATTGGATGAGGTTGAGAAGACCCTGGCTCCATCCTCCTTACCCTCACCATTGACATATTTATAGACATTAATGAGGTCCTCCCCAGTCTCCTCTTCTCCAGGATAAAGAGACCCAGCTCTCTCAGCCTCTCCTCATAAGGGAGATGCTCCACTCCCTTAATAATCATGGTGGTCCTGTGCTGGACTCTCTCCAGTAGTTCTCTGTCCTTCTTGAATGGGGGTGCACAGAATTGGGCACAGTATTCCAGGTAGGGCCTCACTAGCACAGAGTAGAGGGGAGGATAACCTTCCTCGACCTGCTGGCCACACTCTTCTTAATGCATCCCAGGATGCCATTGGCCTTCTTGCCATGAGAGCGCATTGTTGGCTCATGGTCATCCTATTATCCACCAGGACCCCTACGACTTTTTCCCCAGAGCTGCTTTCCAAAAGATCAGCCCCCAGCCTATACTTATACATGGGGTTGTTCTTCCCCAGATGCAGCACTTTACACTTGCTCTTGTTAAATTGCATTAGATTTCTCCCTGCCCAGCTCTCCAGCCTGTCCAGGTCTCACTGGATGGCAGCACAGCCTTCTGGGGTGTTGGCCACTC
The DNA here is from genome assembly GCA_027560015.1 of Chloroceryle amazona. Classification (NCBI taxonomy): domain Eukaryota; kingdom Metazoa; phylum Chordata; class Aves; order Coraciiformes; family Cerylidae; genus Chloroceryle; species Chloroceryle amazona. Next base: position 43,517 of record JANHFX010026353.1, read on the forward strand.
CTCCCAGTTTTGTATCTTCAGCAGACTTGCTGAGGGTACACTCTATCCCTTCATCCAGGTCATTGATGAATATATTGAACAGTATTGGACCCATCACTGACCCTTGGAGGACACCACTAGTCACAGGCCTCCAGCTAGACTCTGCTCCACTGACCACAACTCTCTGGGCTCTGTCCTTCAGCCAGTTCCCAATCCACCTCACTGCACAATCACTCAATCTGCACTTCGTAAACTTGGCTGTGAGGATACCATGGGAGACAGTATTGAAAGCCTTGCTGAAGTCAAGAAATACCACATCCACTGACCTCCCCTCATCTATCCAACTACTTGTGCCATCATAAAAGGCTATCAGATTAGTCAAGTATGATTTCCCTTTACAGAATCCATGTTGGCTGCTCATGATAATCCTCCTTTCCTCAACATGCTTTGAGATGATGGCAAGAACAAGCTGTTCCATCACCTTTCCAGGGATGGAGGTGAGGATGACCGGCCTATAGTTACCTGGGTCCTCCTTTTTGCCCTTTTTGAAGATTGGGATGACATTGGCCTTCCTCCAGTCCTTAGGCGTCTCTCTTGTTGTCCAGGACCTCTCAAAGATTATGGAGAGTGGCCTAGCAATGACCTCTGCCTCTCCCTCATCACTCGTGGGTGTATCCCATCTGGGCCCATGGACTTGTGGATGTCCAGTTTGTTCAAGTGATCTCTAACCCAACCCTTTTCGACAGAGGTAAAAAATTCCTTCCTCTAGACTTCCTCTGTGGTCTTGAAGGTCTGAGACTTCTGGTAGCTGGCCTTAGTAGTAAAGACCGAGGTGAAGGTGGCATTCAGTAAGCCTTCTCTTGATCCTCTGTCACCAGGGCACCCATTTCATTCAGCAGGGGGCCCACATTTCCTCTAGACTTCCTTTTGCCTCCAACATACTTGAAAAAGCTTTTCTTCTTGTCCTTGACCTCCCTTGCCAGGTTTAGTTCTAGGGAGGGCTTAGCTTTCCTTGTTGCATCCCTGCATCCTCTGACAACCTCCCTGTATTCTTCCCAAGTGGCCTGTCCCTCTATATAATTCCTCCTTCTACAAACTACACTCTAAACTTCTGTTGTCTCATTTTATCTGTTGGTAAATGGGGATAACACTACTGACCATTTTTTGTGGAACATTTTGTGATCAGTGTAAAGAGAGATCAGTAAAGAGGGAAATACAATGCATTATGTGTCAAGCACTGATGTAGTGAAAATTTGCAGAAACCATATTTCAGGACATGTGAAGGTCTCCTGTAAGGTCATATCAGACCATCTCAAACCAACTAGACTAAGAAGAGGGATTTGGAAATGGAGTGTCTTTAGACAAGTATGCCTGGGGGCATCTGTTATTGCAGATGGTGCAGTTTCCCAGCTGTGAAGTAGAAATAACAATGGGCTCAAAGCAAGATGAAATTAGCATTGCCTGTCTTGGAAGCATTTGGGTACTACAGAAAAACACCTGATGAAGTAATATGATACTGCATTCTGGTCATATAATGAGGGGCGGAGAGTGGGGGTGGGGAATGAGGAAAAAAGCAAATACAGACTACCTAGCTGCTTCTTAGTCATGAGATTAATCTCATTTAATTTAAATCTTCTAGAAGTTCTGTGTCTAGGCTAGTCATCCAGGGCAGGACTCAGATAACCAGCTGTTAACTCCTACACTGTGCTATAAAAGGAGCATTGGCTGACTAGCTCAGAAGTGAACACCTACACTGTAGACTTCTAAAGGTAGACAAGGTGAATCTCAATGCTAGTCTTCCTAAGCAATAAGTGCAAAGAAAGAAGGACATTTTGAAGTAGCTTTCTTGGAAACATCTAACCTGTTCCCATTTCTTTGTTGCTGAGAAGACGTTTACAATATTTTCTGGCTTGAATGGTTTTTAATGGAATAGCAAAAAGACCACCCCGAACACAGAGGTCACTTCAGATGAAAATATGAAAGACGTCTCCTTTCTAGACCCTGGGGAACTAGAGATTTCAAACCAATATTCTACAAGAATTATCCCAATGTCTCTAAAAAATGTCTTCTTGGAAATGGTTGGACTCTCCTGATTTAAACTTTAAATAATGAGTTTATAACCATGGAATTCAGGTTAGAAGTGATTTCAGGGAATATCTAGTCCAACATGCTTCTCAAAGCAGAGTTAGTCATTGGATCAAGCTGTTTTTCTCAGGAGTTTAGTCAATGTAGTCTTGAACATCTCGAAGGACAGAGATTGCATAACCTCTTCTCTGTTTGACTGTCCTCATGGTGAAAAAGCTTTTCCTTATATCCAGCCTGGATGTCTCTTGCTTCATTTTGTACTTATTGTCTCTCATCCTCTCACTATGCACTGCTGTGAAAAGGCCGGCTTTCTCCTTGATAAGCTCCTCACAGGTACTAGGAGGATGCCCCAGTGAACTTGCTCTAGTTTGTTTATATCTGTCTTGTGTTGGAGGTGCAAAATTTGATGCAGTAGTCAAGATACCATTTAAAGATTGACAGTTAAGCTAGAAAAGGCACTTCCTCCAACCTCCTGGCTGTTCTGTTAATACAGCCCAGGATACTGTTGTCCACCCTTGCTGCTAAGGCACAGTGCTGACTCATACCCAGCTTACTCTCTGCCTGGATACCCAGATCCTTTTCTGAAGAGCTTCTCCCCTGCGCATCAGTCCCCAGCTTATACCACTATAGGGGCCTTTGCTTCCCCATTTCAAGAATTTGCATTTGTTCTTGAATTTCCTGTTTGGCTATTCCTCCAGACTCTCTAGGTCTGTCTGAATTGCTGTCCTGCCTTTGTGCATACTGACTGTCCCACGAACTTCATGTCACCTACAAACTTCATGATGGTGTGCTCCCAACCTCCTCCAGGTCACTGATAAAGCAAGAAAAAATGTTCAGTTTAGAACAAATGTTCAGTATAACAAATCTCAGCCTGGACTGTCAAAGTTCAGAAAAAAATATAAGAAATTGAGAACTGGGTCTTAGCATCAACTGAATCTAATTTTATAAGGTATGGCCAGACATGCCTATTTTTGCTTCATGTTACCTAGGAATTCCATTCCAAGCATATAAGAACATAACATCTTTCAAAACAATAGAACTTCACAAAGAAGAAATTGGATTTTTTTCCATGCAAGACAAAAATCTGGTATGAATTACAGAACTTAATAACATAGAGTGGCATAGGAAATAAAAAGGGTACACAAATAGATAGGAAAAAGTGATAACTACCACATCTAACAGAAAATACAAAAATAATCTTATATATAGAAGAAATTTTCTTTTCCTATACAGGATTATTTTTCCTGTTGGGGAAATATGTTTTCTCTGGTCAACACTTTGGTGTTTTAATGACCACAAATAATCAGTCACACAGCCTTCCTCTTGCTGGGTTAGAGCCCTGGTGCACTAAGCAGTGCTTCACTACTCACTGCGTATTGGACATTTCTACCTGAAAAATGGTAGTGCTAGTTCCTTCCCTAGGCTATCGTCAGACATTTGTTAGCCAAACTGTGAACAAGCTTAACACCAATTAATTGTTAAGTTTTGTATGAAATCATAGTCCTATGTGTCTTTCTACTGATAAATCACACAAGCCTTTTGAGGTTATCCATAGGGTCTCTCCAGACATACATGATTGGAAGGAAAGACTGCTCGTGGGTCAGAAAGGTACCAGCTTTGCTATGGATCTGTCCACTGAAGTGGTGAAATTCCTGTTAGTGTTTGATGGCAATACCCAGGTGGTATCTAAGATGCCAAACTTTAGTGTAATAAATAAAAACCCCACAAGTTTTATTGGGAAGATAATGTGTATCGTGCATATATAGTCCTAGATATAACCTGCTAAGATTTCTCCTTCTATCCTTATTTTGTCCTAGACTCCAGACTACTTAGTAAAGGCTGATTGCCATGACACTTCTCCATCCATCTTTCTCTTTGTCTAGTCAGAGTGACAAGGCATCTATGACCTAGTTAATTTTCTTTCAGAGCAAAAGATATGCACTACTATCCTTCCTTTGAAATTAAACCCTTGAGTAAGTCATGTCATTTTCTTGGTATCTCTCAGCAGAGCACTGGCTTATTGGGAATCAATCTCCCTCCTCATTAAAATGAATGTTCTGAGTATTCATTTTAATGTATCTCTCCTTCTTTCTGAATGAAGTATGAGAGCAGAGCAGGTGATTTTATTGTATACAGGCTGCTTGTCACATAGGTGACCTTCAGCCTAAATGATAGAAAACAAGATCAAGGTTACCTGGCCCAGATGGCACTTGGCTTTTGTACTATAGATCAGAAAGAATTGACCAGAAGTTTATTACATCTCTTCTGCTGGATAACCTACCCTCTATCATGAAGACTCGAGGCAGAGAAGCAAGATGGGCTGTATCAGTGCTGTGGCTGGGGCCAATATGCGTTGATGACCCCTTCCTCCTGAAATGATACTCTGCTGGGAAATGGCAGAACTCTGAGCATGGATTAGCACACAGTTGTCTTCCTCAGTCCATGGCATGGGCAAACGAGATGGCCTGGGACAGCAGGCCAGGTGTGTTAGAGAGCATATGAGGTTACTTTTAGCTAATGTCAAGAGTCGGATGGGGAACTCTCATGTTTTAAATTGAGCCTTGCTACTACAGCAGCTATTGTTATCCACAGAAAAATATTTCAAGGATTCAAAAATTTCTGGATTTCTTGCCTTCTGCACTTCATTATTATGGAGAAGGCCAAAGGAGAGAGAGGAGCAGAAAGGCAGGGCCAGCCAATACTTGGATATTATATCCTGCAATTTAGCTTAAATTGGCAATTTACCAATGTGAATACCCCCAAGTGGGCCTTAATGCTGGTGTGGGTGGTTTAATTAGCACTGTGCTCCCATTATAATTAGATTTCTGTTAGTTCAGTTTGAAGCATGATTTCATAATACAAAATTATTTTTTAAAATCCTGTGGGGATATTCCTGGTAAATTAATACTGTGGACTTTGATGAACTGATGCTTTTAATAGACTGTGGTATTTGGAAAGACTTTAAATCAAAGCAATAGCATTACCATCCTGTAAAAGTCAATGCCACATGATAATAAATCCAAATACAAGAGGGAAGAAGAGTCATAGGATTACCCAAGGAGAATCTGGACTATGTGTTGTTTTATTTCAGTTTGGACAGTTTGAAAAATAGAAATCTGGTCAGGAAACATTTTATACAGGTTCCTTCCTTTTTTTTTTTTTAAATAGAGTAATGTTAACTTAAACAAAATTTTATATTTCTATTCTCCAAATAGATTTTTAATACCAAATGAAGATAAGTCAGTAATTTCAAAACATAAACAGTAAAGCTAAAAATGAGAAATTAAAAAAAATCTACACTATCCAGAATGCTTTTTACATTCAACAAACTGTTTGTTTCAGATGTGGTTAAATACATTCTTGATCTGTCCTATATGATTGAAATATTTATTTATTTTTTTTAAATTTTAATCTAATTTTATGATAGTTGCAGGACAAGCATTTTCTATAAAATGATAAGTCATTGCAGAATGACCACAGCAAAATTAACCATGATTTTAGTCAAGTACAATGTCAAATTCATTCCCATATGAGGGGTGGTGGTGGAGGGAAGTTCCGTTCACATGAAATGAGGTAAAGAAGAATTAATAGCTCAGTGAGAAGCTTGCAATGATCAAGTATTTATAAAAGCACACCCATACTAAAAACATACTGTGCTTACCGTTCTTTGTTTATAAAAATAAATCCACAAGTGCAAAGCCTTATATCTGGACAGAGTCTGTGATACTAGTGAAACTAATTTAGCTGAATTCTGATCTATCAGTTCTGTGGTTAACCCAATGTGCATGATCTTTTCCAGGCAGACAGAAAGATGAGGTTCTAGATCCCAAGGATCATCCAGGCAAAGCCCTTAACCTGACCTCAATCAGCTGGGAGCAAAACTCTTCATAGACTTCAGAAGGACAGTAATAAACATACTGAGGAAGATACAGGTTAAAAAAAAAAAAAAAGAAAAAAGAAAAAAGAAAGATGTTATTTGAAAACCTCTCTTTGGTAGTGGATAGCATTCTAATCAGAGGTTTAGTGCACACCTCCATCAGGCATAGCCAGGTCTGCAGATGCCGGATGGATCACTCTACATCAATATTCCTTTATTATATTTTTATTAGTGAAGATGCTGATGACTACTGAAGAGTTAAAGGCCTCTCCACTATAGGATGTGACTTGCACTGCAGTTTGTCTTGCATCTGGCCAGATCCCTTCAGAGGGATTTTCTCCATCCATGAAATCATGTGTCTTTACTGCAGCAGTATGTATGAACAAATGTTTGATATTAGGTCTGTGTTCAGTATGAGATGCTGCACCTGGAGGAGATATTGCCTTACTTTTCTGTTAAACAGCTTGATCTGAGCTAGTAATGTGTTCTGGTTTGAGCTAGAACAGAATTCTGTTCAGTGATTTTACTTTTCAGCTCAGTCTATTCTAAGCACCTGCACTTTCTGATGTAAACAGCATATTTTTTGCAGACAGTGTCTGCTTCTAGCAGTGATAATGCTTGATGTTTATAGTTACTACAAAGGGCAGGTGTGTGCAGAAAGGCACTTGCAGACCAAGGTCACTGCTAAATCTTGTGTACCATGTTGGGGGTGCAGAAAGTAGAAGGCTGCACCTGCAAGGAGAACTGGATAGGACAAGTGACCCTATACTGACCAACGAGGGATTCCATTCCATTATCATAATAAAGCTGAGGGATCACGAGGGTCAAACTTTCTTCTTCAACAGACAGTGTCTAAGTAGAACTCTGTCCATTCTGCCTTTAATCCCAATCCATGTATTCCTGAATCCAGTTTTATTTTCATTAAATCTGTTCTAGTTTTCTTTTCCAACCCATAAGCCTCTCTCCCTTATATATATATTTGTCTTCTCATTTGGGAAGGAAGAGGGGTTAATAGACAGCATCTGTCACTAGTCTTCTGTCTGGCCCAGTGCTAACCATTGACAGAATGATACAACCAGTTACTCTGCTCCCAAAGGAAAAAGAATTGACTTGCAGCTTTCCTCTGCACCCTAAGGACAAACTGAAGTCTGCTGGAGAGAAGTGCAGGCCCATCCTATTCTCACAGGTTGTGTAAAGAACCCAGGGCACAGTTAATGCCTAATGGTAAAAGCTAAAGAAGGATGAGTCTAAACTCTCCTTTACTCCCCTTTTTCCAGAAAGCCATTTTCCTTGTAGATTAGATTCTTGTTCCAATGCAACAATCCTTACAAGCCCAGACAGGCTTCTACCCTCCAGGAACTGTCTTCCTGGTCATCCTTGCTAGCCTCACCACAATAGAACATGAAGGGTTACCTGTATGTTTGTGTCAATCTGGAAGCAAGACGAGCATGGTTTTTGATAGGAAAAGGATTTTATTTTATTTTTTATCATTAGGATTTTATTTTTGGTTGTTTTCAAGCTTGAGCAGGTTAAAGCAGTGTGAATGGCAATTCATCAGGTATATTATTCTGTATTTCAGTAGCGGGGAGCAGGTTCTATTGTGTGTTTGTTATCCATTAACACTTTACCTGGCATTTTTTTTTAAAGCATCTGGAGAAATGCCATGAGGAAAACACACAGATGGACAAGATAATGGGAGGCTGAGCATTTTCTCTCCCTTGCTTGTTTTACTAAACTAATCTTAGTTTAAAGGAGCAGGGGGAGTCATTGCGTGCTATTGCATGAAGAATAGAGGACTGAGTAGCCCTTGCAGATTAGATGGTAATAAATAGTAATATAAATGCTGACTAGTTATTTAAGAAATAGTAAGGCAAATGTTGAATTATTAAAACTAATTCTTGCTATCTGTGTTCTTTATCCTCCAGAAAAAAAGAAAAACAGCTACGATCCATTGTTTCTTTCCTTCTACTGAATGATTAAACTAAATTGTATTCCCAGTGCCACCATACAGATTTGAGCCTTTACGGCTAAACCGATGGTGTCATAATGAACATAACCATTTTAAAGAACATTGCTACTTTCTGCAGCCACAAAGGAGTTAGAATGTGATCCAAAAGACTTGGATAAATATTAGCGAGTACTTTAAATTTGCAGAAGCCATTCTTAATTATGTTACAACCTCTACCATATTTATGGCAGCAGAAGGTATTGGCCCATGCAGCCTTGAAACTGAGTGGCATAACTGAGTGGCAACGTCAGTTGGCATAAATCCTGACTCATACCTTGCGAAAATGTCGGTATCGTAGCTGTTTTATTACTACTCTACTCTTTGTTGACCTAACTGCTGGTTCACTAACATATATTTAAATCTCTAAGTTCAATTTCATGTACATCTGGTACAATAAGTCCATGCAGCTAAGTAAATTAAGCTTCCAGCTCAGTGCCTTGAAGCAATCAAATCCCCATGTACATAGGTCTAATTAATAGATAAATAAATTACAAGAACTGAAAGAACATTATGATTATCTCACCTGATCTTCTACCTGTAATAGGCCTTGAGGATTTCTGAAGTTAATTGTTTGTTTCCCAAATGTTTTGAAAGTTTAACTCCCTTTTTGATAGTCAGTCTTTGTGAAAACCCCTATGGAAATAGGTAGAATTTCTTAAGATCTAACATTTCATAAGCCTCTTCTAACATTTCTTTCTTAAACTCCTCTTTCAGTTTTCTATAATGTCTTGGGGAATCATGACACAAAGTTCAAGGAAACAAGCATAATTTATATGACATTAATCCAAATAATGCTAGAGGTGGGGACTCTGCTACAGCCCCATTAAAATCTAACCTCTATGTAGATAACCTGTTGTTTAAAATACACTTTTGAATTATAGAGTCTCTCTTTACCTTTAAACCCCTTTTCTGATGTAAGACAATACTATCAGACTGCTATGCAGTAAACTTTCATTTTGATAAACTCTTGGAATTGATTGAAGGGCATTTCTGTAACCATTCTTGGGGTTGTTCTCTGATCTTTTTCCAATTCTTCGATATCCTACATCCTTACAAACCCCAGAGCTGGACATGGTCTTGCAGGCAGGGCTGTAAGGCTGCTTAGAATATGTAGAGGCAATGCAGCTGCTCTGTGGTTGCTTGACCTGTGTATATGTACAATGGTCTGATTAGCCAGTTTATTCACTTTATTTCACTTCCCTTATATTTGCATTATCTGAAAACCTGAAGTTTTGTAATTTTTTGTTTACTTCTGATCCACCAGTTAAGAAAAAATAAATTACTACATTAGTGCATGCTATATCTCCAACAGTGGCCAGCAAAAATGTTTAACGAAAACTTATAACAAATAGGGTATGTATAAAATGGTTCTTCCCTCGGTTTACTCCCATCTCCATTATCCTAAGACTTTCAGAATCTGCAACTACATTAGGCAGATAAATCAAGAAAAAAGAATGAGTCCTGCCCAGATAGCACCGATTGCTGGTCCCTTACAGAAATGTCATTCATAAGTACCTTCTGAAGCTGTAATATATGCCTTCTTGATTTCATATAGCAGTAATTTGATTTTAAAACCTCTATGTCATGTACCTTTGGAAATCAAAATTAAATACAACTTATCTACTATATTTATGAGATTTTAATTTTTTCAAAGTTCTGATGTTATCTTGATAGGAAGTGCTTTTTATAAGCTCACATTGCGTGGAGTTAATTATGTTTCCCTCTTTTAATTCTGTTTTAATCTAGACCTCTCTCAGACTTCTGTGAGGCTGTGTTTGTGATCACTGTCAGACTGACAATGACTCAGGTCATTTTGTTTAAGCATCCTCTGGAAATCTGCTGTTTTTCCAAGACTCACTGAAAATCATTTACATCAAAGAGAACTTCCCAGTTTTCAAAACCTGTGCATACTGCCTATACAGCTCTGATGATTTAAATGCATTTATTAGCAGTAGCTCTCGTTACATCCTCTTGCACAGAAAGGAAGGTATTGAAAGACCATCAGGTGCTGAAAATACATTACCTGTAGAGAACAGAAATAGTTACTAAGTGCATATGTGCCTTTCACCTTTTTGTCAGTGGTTTTATTATTCCAGGTAGGAATAAGCCTGGACCATGTTCACATACTTTTTGTTGTTGAAAGCTCTTCCTTATCTGCTAAATTTATCAGGCTACACATTATTCCCTTGGTATCCATTTTCCCACCCTATAAATTTTCTGTAATTGCTAATATCTGTGTTTTATGAATTGCTATAACTTTTTTTTTTTTTTTTTTCCTGTATCTGCTTCATCTTTGTAGCCCCATTCTCCAAGTCAGATTGTTTTTAATTTCTTTTAAGATGTGGTCAGCAGAAACACTCCTATGACAGAGACTAGGAGTTCAGGAAAACTGCCGAATTAGATTTTGATGATAATTAGCTGTACAAATGTGATTCTGCTCAAATTTCACCAAAACAGTAGTATCTCATCCTTTTATCCCTATACTATTTCCTTATGGTTTAACTTCTTAACTATCGAGGGACATGTGGAACAGTATGCCCAGGAAATAATATTATTACTTTGTGCAGTTTTCCAAAGACCTGACTTGCTAATTTAAATCATATCACACTGGGGTTTTTCAGCACCCTGGAATAAACTCACTAACTTAGAATTCAAAGGAATAATATTTTATGAAAACTAATTAACCTCTTACCACCCAACTGAACAAGTCAATTCCATTAGGGAACCTTCACCTTTGGTGGCAAGGTAGAAGAAGAAATTATATAGTGTTCTACTGCATGACCATATGGGAAAATAAATAATGAAATTGCTAACATTAAGACCATATGTGTACTGTATATATCACCATCATCATGTTTACTGCTCTGTGGCAATACAAACTTTACTTAAAATTCCCTGAAAACTACTGGTGTAATATTTGCATTCTGTTTTTCAGAAGGAGCTGCTGGCTTTAGTTCACAGATGTCTTTATGTAGGGAATTCACAGCTGAAGTTTCTGGTTCAGTTTATCTTTCTTATACAGACTGTACAACTAGACTGAGACTGTGTTCCCACATGTTGCCATAATGGGATAGGTTGTTGAACATTTGAATAATAGTTATCAATGAATAACTGTTGTAATATTCTTTGGCATTTCTCACAAGTGACAAAGTTGAGAAGGCCCCAAGTCTCAAGTGATAATAATGTGCTTTGAAATTATACAGAACTGGTGCCTGTCAGTTACAAAATGCTGTATATTGATGGTGAAAATTATGTCTTCTTTTTCTCTGAGCATAGAGAGGTTCAAGCAGTGGCATTCAAAGACAAACTCTAAGGTCTGAAGAGGTTCCAGGTTTAGAAAAAACCTCTATTCAATACTGTGTGGATGGTGTACTTAAAGCTACTCCAAATGTCAGAAGTTTATTTAGTCAAAAAGTTTATATCTTCTGGAAAGAAATATCCCTTTTCTGGAGAAAGCAAATGTTGACAAAAAAAAAAAAAGTCATTGACACTTTAAGCATTTTGTAACATATTTTTTTTTCATCTGGATTTTCTACTCATCTTTAGCCTAATGCAGTTCTTCCTCTTTCTCTGTATTTTTGCAAATTAAACCTGCAAATATCAAGGCTGTGATTAAATTGAGCACAATGAAAGACTGTGAGGTAAATAGCTAATGCAAAGTAATTTGTGTAGTAAAGCTTTGCTAGCTAGGAAAAAGATAAAAGGGAAAAGCAAGAAATATTATTTTGGCTAAACCCATTTCTCTGATTTGAATCCAGCAGAATGTTGCAGAACCTTAATAGGTAACCAATACCTGATCTGTGTTCCCTCAGTAATTATAAGTGGCTCCTTGTAAATGGCTCCCACTCTATTGCATGTCCTGAAACCTAAATCTTGAGATTCAAAGGCACAGTGAATGATTCAGAGAATTTGGGGATGGACTACTGATGGGGAAGAAAGGGGCTTCAGCAGTGATATATGTGCATGGTTCTAGAATCAGCATGCCTTTTCCTCAAGGGTTAACAGTTATAAAAGTAAAGTAAAAGAATGTAATATAGCCAGATATGAAACCAGAAACTCTCCAGGTGTTTGGTCTAGTCCAGACACTTTCCAAATGATTCTAAGTGGCTCCTGTGAACACTTGTCAACTCTTTGCCTTACTTTCCCACTGGAAACACAAACTTTTCAATATGTGTGATGCAGAGGCTTCTGGGAAGCATGCATGCAGTTTTAAGTTGCTTAGTGATCTGTGACAGGGTTGTAGATCATGTTTCCTGTCCCCTTTCAACTTTTACTCCACAAGGCTTATTCAAGTGGAGAATAGAATTCATAATTAAAAGCTACAACTTCCCTCTTGTCTTCCAGAATCCTCTATACATGGGATTTCCTTGAATTTGGACTGCAGGATAAAGCTCTCGAAATCTGTACAGTTTATTTTGTTTCTAGTGGTAGTGATGAGAATGCAAACCAGCTTTCTGTTCAGCAACATCACACACTTTTTTGATATGGGTGACAAGAAACAGGAGAACTGATGCGTCACATCTTCATCTTTCATGGACAGTGCCTGAGAATGGACTTACGACAGTCTCACTAATAATATAGGGGGAAAAGAACCAGGTCTTGTATTTGTAGTAGGAGTATTTATTTGTGTGTGATTCATTCTAATATGAGTTTTCCTTTCCTTAGCAACTGGAAGTGGACTGGGAGGTAGCAATAAAGCAGTAAAGAAATTCATTATTTCTACAATCTATTGAGCTATTCCTTTAGAAAAGACTATAGTAGGACAGAAAACTACATTCCTGTTCTTCATAAATTTTACATTATCTGAAACCTTTTCATCTTCAGAAAGTGAAAAAGACCAAAAATGTAAAGATGTTTGTTAAAATAAAATTTTGAAGTACTGTGTTTCAGAAATGCTACAAATTCATATCCCTAAAATAAAATCTACTTCTCCAAATTCTCGAAACCTACTGACTGAAAGTGGGGCTATTTCTGGCCAATTTCATGGTGTTCCAACTTGCAGCTACAGGGACAGATATCTGCTGTACTTTCTGGCTAACTGGCTCCCCAGGCTGCTATGGTCATATGCCCTAGGCCAGTAGCGAGGCTGAGCAATGAAAGCACTGGGCTCCTGACACTTCATTCTGGATTGTGGCTTGTAGGACCAGGACCCCATTCCAGACTCAGGCTCTGAACACTCTGGCAGCAAGACTGAAAACTCTGTCTAGCAAATTCTTCTCAGTGCTGATAAAGACTGGTTTTCTGAGAATAAAAGGTGGGCAGCAATTTTGGGAAACAGTTATCCCAGAAGTCTGTAAGCCTTGGGGATCTGAGATGTGTGGCTGTCCTTCATGAAGGATCTGAGAAGCTGGGTGGATGAGTGATAAGGAAGAGGACTGGTGAGTTTTGTTGGCAGACTTGTTCAAATTGTCACATTTCTGCAAAACATTTCACTTTCAATGGACTGTCATTTTTCTGACAGAAGTTGATTTTTTTGGAAACCTGTCTGAACATTACCAGTCAAATCATTGTAAAACCCCAGGATACTCACCAGGCCAGCCTGTTACTTTGTAAGAGCAGTTTAAACATCTTGGTTGAATTGACATGACCTTTTCTACTTGAACTTGTTACACTGCAGATCCTCTGGGTATTATTTGTGCCCTCCTATGGCTGTTCTTCCTTATGCTAATTTTTACAGGACTTTGTACTAGAGCAATAGTCTGTGTGTGTCTGCTTTGGGGATTTATGAACCATTTTACACTTCTGACTACACAGTTGTGAAAAAGTTCCTACTTTTAACAGTTCTTCCCAGATAGAGAACAGCTATTCCAATGGCTGGTACACAGAGAATAAAAAGAGAAGATACTACTGAAATCTGAGTGAGGGACAGCAGAGGGAGAAGTATTAAAGCAATCAGGGAGAAAGTATAATTTTGATTTCCAGATAAAGATTGACATATTCGCCTTGCTGTTCACTTAAGACAAAAAAACCCTAATCATTAACTCAGCCTTAGGTAACCTGGGTGATTTATGCCTGGACTCAAAACCTATCTCTGGAAGAAAACTGTTCTTTGCTAGCCCTAAAACACACAACACACTAGTGCCAAATAAACGTGTTCCTTTTTGAGCTTTCTACTTTTGTTTTCACTAAAAGAAGATCCATAAAGAGACCTATGGTCTAAGTTCTCTTCCCTTTCTTAGGTGTTTCTGAAGTTTCATTTTGATTTTGAAGCCATACATCAAAGATTTTTTGCCTTCTTTTTTAGGAGATAAAAAGAGAGGGATCAAGAAAAAGAGAGATGTTCATAGCTTCACAAAAAAACCCCCTCTGAAAATAGTGAATTCTCATCCTGTCTGACCCAGATTCATCACTCTGAAAATGACAAGTAGATTTTGGCTGTGTTACAGAGTTCCAAATGTGTGACTTCTCCAGCATCTCATAGAAGATGCCATGCATCCTTCTTTACTGAGGGAATGGATGCTGTGCAATACCCTACTTCCTAGGTGCTCTGCTTGAGCGTAGCGCTCGTTGGCCTTGAATTTTGCTTTTTGCTGACTGAACTACAGTAAAATTATTCTTATTAAAGACTGAACTGCTCACAGTTAAAAATATCTATGAGACACAAGGGACACAGTTTCAAATGTTAACTAGATTTAATACTGCTTTAATTCAGGAAAAAGGTCTGGAATTTGTCTCACATCCTCAATAGGGCATGTTAGCTACTAGGTGTTGCATCTCTGGACATTTTGACAACTCTTCTCAAATCAGACCTGAAGCTTTCTGTTTGGAACTAGAAACTTTGATACATTTTCCCTGCTTTGAAAAAGCAAACAAACAACAACCAGTGACTGAGGAAAGGTTTTGTTTTCATTTCAGGTATGAACAAGGACACACTCAGAAATATGAAAGATTTTCACAGACAAGAATTCTCAGCCATAGCTCTATTGCAACATAGAGAGGCCACTTAATTTAAAGTACCACTCAGACCAGCTTTACACAGTGGACAAATGTCACTGATCGTGATGAAGTAGCAAGATGTAGCTAGTAAGGCAGATAGGATTGAACTGGAAGAAGTTAAGTCACTCTGTTGCACTCACATTTCTGTTCCTGGATTAAAGGTAGCAGATAAGGAAGCAATAGCTTACCCTAACTGTTTTTGTAATCTGCATGAGGTGATTTCAGGGATCCTCACAAAACTGCATAGGTATTACTTGAAACCCTATTCAAGTTTAGGGTGCACTACACTATACATTGTATGCTAGATGAACATTCAGTATCACTGAATAACACCAATTTCAGTGAAATCACTTAACATCAGTGTTTCACCCATGAAATAGTAAAAAATGCAATGCTTACTCCTTTTAATGCAATGAAATATTTTTGAACACTCTGAAAAAAATGTTGTGAATTCCAGGAAAATAAGCTAATATTTTAAGTGGATTTGATCAGATAGTCCATTTGGATTTGCTTTCCTCTTAAAAAATAGGTATCTGAGAAGAAAGAATGTTTCTGAAGATCCTGTTAATTAAATAAACTTAATAAACTTTTTGGGGAGATAAAATATTGTTCCAAGACTAATAGTCATCCAGTGTAAGAACAGAAATATATTATGGGACATATGCAAGGAGTATAACAGAGCAGTCATTTTTAATTAGCAACATACTTGAGAAAATATTGATTTCCTCAAGAATAATGCACAGAGAAACAGGCAAAACTAGTTGAAAACATATTACTAAAATCACTTTGAAAAAAAGGAAAAGCTACTTCAGTCTCTCAATTAGTAGGAAGTTCTATTAGTTTGTTTTTCAATTACCTTTTGGAATCCTGAGAAGTACACATGAAGATGTTTTTTGTTGCTTCTTTTCCAGTCAAGAGTAATTGTAGTCTGCAAGTTGGGTTTGCATTGGGTTTGCTTTTTTTTTTTTTTTTTTTTTTTTTTTTTTTTTTTTGTGTTTTTGTTTTAAAATGGGGAACCCCTGTTGAAAAGCTAGGGTTTTTTTGGAGGGGTTTTCCTTTTGGATTCTTTGTTGTCTTTTTTTTCCTC
>JANHFX010026353.1:59498-96392 GCA_027560015.1 Chloroceryle amazona
ACTCTGGAAAGTACACTAGAAATTTTTTTTTTTTTCTTTTTTTCCATGCAAGAGTAATTTTTGTTTGCAATTTGGGTTTGTATTGGGTTTGTTTTTTTTTTTTTTTTTTTTTTTTTTTTTTTTGCATTTTTGAGTTTTTGTTAGAAAATGGGAAACCCATGTTGAAAAGCTAGGGTTTTTTGGAAGATGTTTACATGTGGTAGTCATTTATGCCTTCTTTACACGCAAGCTCCATATTCGTCAAGTACCTGCTAAATTGACTATACCCCCTGTATACAGGTTCCTTGCATACCTTACTCTGGATGTTGCTCGTTCCACTATAACATCATGAAAGTTAGTGCTAGACTTATTAGGTTCTCTGGAAGGACTTCGAGAACTTTTTTTGCTTCCCATAGTACCAGTGGATGAGTAAGCCTATTAGATTGATTGTAAGGCAATTGCCATGTCTTTTAAAATAGTCTCTGGGAGTCATGATCTAAAAAAGCAATCATTTTGAAGTACCTTGGGACAGACTCCAGGAAATCTGTGAGGTGGACGAGATTTTAAACACATTGCAAAAAATATGGACATGAATGAACCTAAGCACGCTTAAAGTATCAGAGTGTCCTCCATACAGTGGATGTTGCTCTTCAGAAAAATGAAAGAAGATGCGGATATTTGCAGATGGAGAAGGCATATTAGCTGAAAACAGGATCTTTATTACCGACACCTTCAGCTTCACACATCATCTCTAATTCCAGGGCCACTTTTGTGCTGCCTGGAAGAAGTGAAAAGAAATCCCTCACATCTTAATTAATATGTGAAAGCATATTGGAAAATATTATAAATGCCAGTCACGCCTCAGATATAATAAAAAAGGATCTATAGGTTAGAACATGGGCAGAAAATAGCATGCAAACTAAATTATCTGGAGAAGAAAGTTTCAAATCTATGCTGTTCAAGTGGAGATAGATAAGTGTAAAAGAAGCGAGACTGAAAGAATCCTAGAGGTGGGCACAGAAAACAAATTAAATTACTCTGCAACAAAACACAATGGCATTAAGAATCAATATGTTTGCAGGAAAAGGGAGAAGGAAGGAGTAAGCTGAATTTGCAGATCAATCCTTGACTACTGTTTGCTGTACAACACTTGTGAAACAGTTAAATCCCACCTTGTTTTCAATTCTCAACCTGGGAATATCAGAAAAATATCAGCAGACTAGAAAAAGAATAAGAAAGAATAAACAGAGGCGTTTAATTACTTCAAACCTGCCAATCCTCTTCTGCTTTATTCACTCTCGAATCTGTGCTTTAGTTAAATCTTCCTATCCACAGATACCCAGGCAGCCTAAGTGCAGTTAAGTGCCTAATGACACAAAAAGGAAGGTCATTGCTGGGAGGCCGTTATCACCCTCGGCAGTAATGGGTATTCTTCAACAGTGATTTCTTCATTGTTCGCTGGCTATTTTACCCTTAATGGTATGTGTAAGCCCTTGGCCACTGGGGCTTTGCTCTGGAAGCTGTAAAATTGTAAATCATTCGCATTCCTTAGAAAGGGAGTCCTTTTGCCAGAGGAGGCAATGCTGGGTTTATGCACTGCCCTTACAGCTCCCACCCTTCCAGGGGGAGCTCCACCTTCTCTGTGAAGTGTGGCCACCCATCGGGGGAGGAATTATACTGGTGGGGCAGTGCTGTGGACCTGTACAAAATAACCCTTTTATTATTAGGGACTCCTCTGATGTTTAATTAATTAGTACTTGTAAAGCACTATGAGGCCTTTTCTTGGAGATCTTCTCAGGAAGAAATTAAGATTGTTCTGTGCTGCCTCTGTCTCATGATGTACCAAATAATCTTCTATTGTCTCCTGTGGTCTGTGACCACTCTGTTCTGAAATAGCTATTTTACCCAAAGTGAAATGGGGTGGAGGCAGAATGGCATTGTACCAATGGAGCTGGGAAGTGCAGGAGAAAGCTTTTGGCACTGTGGTTAAAAAAGTCATGTTAAGAAGCCCTGGGAGACAGATGCACAGAACCGTGTCAAAACAACAGCGGATGGTGCCTGCTGGTGTTGCCTTTATTCTTTATAAGGACACTGTCTGTTTGTGTTCATGTTCTTGTCTCTCAAGTTTGTTCCAGCATATGAGTTCCTTTTTAAAATTAACATTAAAGAAGCCCAGAAAGGAAAAGTCATACTCCCATACACACATATGCACACACACAAAATAAAACCTGACAGAACATGATACATGGAGTGTCAGCTCTTAGCTGTCAGTTCCCTGGCTTGTTGTCAGTAGCAATAAGACCTTAAGATAACTTAAAAATGTGAACTTCTAATCTTTTTTTATGTTTGTCTCTGTTTTTCATGCTTATCTAAAAAGGATTTGAACTGAAAACCAATACATTACTTACCATAGAATCATGGGATGGTTTTAGTTGGAAGAGACCTGAAAGGTCGTCCAGTTCCGGTTACTCTGCCATGAGGAGGAACACCTTCCACTAGACCAGATTGCTCCATCCAACCTGGCCTTGACTGGTGATAAACAGACAGATCTTTTCCAGAATAAGGATGCAAAATTAGTTGACTTCCTAAAATATCAGGTATGTGTGGCTGTTAAAAATCAAGTAGTGGGTTGCATGTGGACCTCTTTTCTTTCCCCATGTCATTAAGCTGATGGAATTATTCATGCTAAGGAAGGGCCATTCACGTAAAGCACACACTACCATGTCATAACTTAAATGCTATTAGAAAGTAGAAGACCTGTTTAAATCTGTCCTAGGTCATAGACATGGAAGGTGGGAGCTAACCCCAGGTCTGAGCAACCTGCTTTAGTTGCAGATGTTCCTGCTCACTGCAGAGGGGTTGGACTAGATGATCATTAAAGATCCCTTCCAACCCAACTCTAGGATTCTACAATTCTAAATAGTTCTGACCAGCGTTTAATGAATTCTAAGTGTCATTTTTCCAGTTATTCACAGTCTGTCTGTGTGGGTTTAGAGTGCTGGGCAGGCTTGCTGTCAGCTTTGTGACACAGAATCTGACTTTTATGGGAGTAGTGACAAGAGTGGCTAAGGAACAAGCATAACTTGCAGAAGGTAAACTAGTGTCAGAATGGAGAATGGAATTCAAGTCTCTTGACTTGCAGGATTAGTGTCTGATGTCTACCTTGTGTTCACTTTACAGACACAAAATATGTGCAGTGGGAATAAAAACAAGGGTTTGGTTGCTGAAACAGTGTTTTCTGCCAGAGGAGGACATAGAAGTTACAGCCCAGGGTGTTATAAGATCTGTAATAAGATCGTAAGACCAAGAGATTAAAGTGTGTTCTTCCAAGTACATTGAGTTGAGCAGATGTTCATCTTGATAAATAAGGTAACAGCTGCTTTGCATTCTCTCACGTCTTTAGAGAGGACACTAATTAACTCTGGTTAATTGATGAAGTGACCAACACTGAAGTTTTGTGGAGAGAAATCTTCAGAGGCCCGTTTGATCAAGAATTACCTATTTATCATGGCTGCGTCTGCATTACTGTAAATGGGCTCCACATGTTCCATGGAAACTCTGTATTCAGGCAAAGGGGTTCAATGTGCATAATCTATTGCTTCTGCTAAAAAGTGACCTCTGATTAAGAACAGCTTTAGTCCTCGGATGAGAAAAGTGCTGAGGGATGAAGTAGGAGCAGAGCACCTACTGATGTTCTTCATGTAAGTTTTGAAAACCTCATATATTCCACCTTGCGGCAGGCAGAATGTACAGTTCCTGTGGAGTGCTTGTCTGACCAGGGAAAGCAAATATTTAGGACCTAAAAAGGACCTAAGTGTTGAAGGAACCATGAAGAACCAACTTCTGTCCCTTAGAGTGGACATGATTAATTCTGCATTAAATCTGAATCTTCAGAGAAAGACCTGTGAGTCTGCAGTGACAAGTGCAAATGCCTCAGAAGAGCTTGCTTGCTTGTTTCTCTGAGTCAGTGCATATTATTTTTTTACTTCCAAAAGCTGGCCTAGTGAATTATAAAAGCGTGCTATTAGCACACCCAATAGACTTGCTCCTTCAGGTCAAGCTGTGAGGGTTTATGCTTTTCCTGCTAGACTTTGAATCTCACTGATGACCTCAGCGTCCTGGTGTGTCTTACACACACTAATGTGAATATGATGAACAGGCGTAACATTGACCTTTATTTCTTACTCCAAACCATACAATCTCGGTCAGAGCTTTGTTTCAAAACTATATGGTGACTCACTGCTGTGGTTGCTATAACATATCCCCCTGGCTTAGACTGTTTACATCTAAACTGTAGGATGCAGGAATACTTCCCAGCTCCTAGATTGAGGGCCTCTGTCTTCACAACTTTCCTTGGGGAAAAAAACCCCCAACTTTATGTGGGCAGGAAGACAGCATGAATACACCTTCCTTCAGTCTGCGTGGGCGTGGTCAGAGGACATCCCAGATGAAGGACTTTTTGATGAAATATAATCAGCCCAACATGATAAATTTTACCTTGAAGGTTCTTCTAGGCTTTGCCTTTACATGGCAAACAGCATGGTGATTTTTAAAGTGATAACACTTTTTAGCCACCTCAAACTCAGTTAGGAAGGTCTGAATTAAAAATTCCTAATAAATGAAAATAATCTATCAATTTCATACCCTTTTACTAACTCATGAGATCAGTTGACAGTTTGATCTGAAATACAAATTGTAGTGTAACAGGACAACCAGTCTGAGATTTGCATGTTTTAAAAGCTTTGGGAAGGAGTTTACACATCAGAAGGATTAGAGGGTGATAGTTTAGTCAAGTACAAGAGATGGTACCTGGAAAGTGATGCAGCTAGTCAATAACCTGAGGGAAAGGAAGGTGGGAAGCTGAAAAAAAAGTTTCAATTCCTGTTCTTTGTTTGTCCAGAGATATTAATTATTTGAAAGCTATTTGCCTTGAATCAGTCCATTCCACACTGCTGGCTCTGGAGCTTTTTATCTCTGGGTTTTGGGATCACTTGTACAAAGCTCCAAAACATTTAGTCAAAATATTAAAAAAAACCAACCACCAACAGTCTCCTTAGTGCAAAGAAGTGAGAAGAAGGAATGTCTATCTTCAATTGCACTGTATTAACCAGAAAAGCTCTTCACAAATGACAAGACAGAGGTGAGTCCAATTGAACTCCAAAGTTTTTGACAGACTAATATTATAATTATAGATATTAATATTTATAATATTGTTATAAGTCAAAATTATGGGACATCACTCATAGACAGCCCATGTTCCAGATAAAATATTCTGTTATGTGGTTTTATCCTGCCCTTGTCTTTGGCCGCTAGTACAAACTTAAAACCTTCTAGTTCTTAAAGAAGTGTCCATAATTTGAAAAGTGAAATCTTAGCCATAATTACATCTCCAAATACTTCACTCCAGGAAGAAAGTCAGTGTTAGAGGCTAGAAGCATTCCATTGATTTTACTGTGAAAAATCAAACTTCAGTTCAGGTGGGGCTGGGAATATTAGTAAAATGATTAAATGCTTCAGCAACCAGCATTGGATGGACTCTACACCTTTATCAGCTCTTCACTGTTTAATTTCTAAAGCAGTATAAAATCAAAATAATTGGTACACACCACCTTTTAAATTTATGGGCTGAGTTACAAGCCTCATCATAGTGATCTGCATAATGTTCTGACCTTGTGTTTCTTCTGCTGGTTTTATGTTTGCTGCTTATGCTCTTCCTTAGGCTCTCTTTCCTCTTCATCATTGTTGAAGTCTTTCCTCCACTACATCTTTCATTACATGGATCTATTACGCTGCTGTCAATGGATGGTCAGTCATTTCAATTCATCTTTTAAAGAGGTGATTATTACATTTTCTGAGGATAAAAATAATTGCTAGACTTCATTTATATCTAAAATTTCCATCTCGTTATTCACACTGTCTTGAAGCAATATGTTATAAATTATGAATTTAATGCAAGGGAATTTGGCATTGAAGAAAGATACGTGACATCTTTCTTTCTTTCTCCAGGAAACATATATTGTGAGCAAAGACAGGTCAGGCTTCTCTTATAACTTTCACTGAAACATTCTGATTTGGACGCAGGACATACAAGAGGACTTGAAGCTTCTTACTCCTTATAGTGGTGTTAAGAGGGAACATGTGAAACAGGAACTCCATTGTGCTTGGTGCTCTCTGATGTGAACAGATAGTGAAAGACATTCCCTATCCAAAAAGAGGTAATAACAAGTAAAGACTGGGAAGCACAAGGTCACAACACAAGCAAATACCCTGCTCTGAATCCTTATAACTGGCTCTGGGTCCTCATGCCATACTCTGTTTCCTTGGTCGGTGTTTTAACCATTTGACATATAGCACTCCTAACCATTTGACATATAGCACTCCATCTCTGGAATTTGAATGCTTTCAGGCTGATTGCACTGCTTCTTCATCACACAGATTTATTTTCCTCTTCTATTACCTTTGAGTATTGTTTACTTGAAGACCATAAAAACTGCTGGTGTGTCGTCAGACTGCAGTGACTGTTGATAGCTTTGGAACAAAGTAGAGATGTACCTGCTTCCTCATTTGTTGTGCTCAGAATCCTGATAACCTGTGTAAATATAACCTCTTAATTGCAGTGTTGGTATTGCTTTGTTTTCTTGGTAACCAAAGAGTTGATAACCTGCATTCTGACAGATTTTTTTTGAGGTTTTGTATTCTGAATAGAAATAGACAACCATTTGGAGGATCCTTGGCTAAAAGTCTGTAAATATAGTCCTTTATGTCAATAAAACTGTCTTCCCTTCTTTCAAGTAAACGGAATACACCTTATACATTATATGTCAAGGGCAATCTTGGAAAAAATGAGTGTCAGTTGTGGGATTGTAGCACTAATTGATCTTGCAGCCCTATGAATTTGAAACTACAGCAGAAAATTATCCAGCTTTAGGGATATGGGGAAAGGAGGCTTGCAGTTTCTCTAACTCAGCTGTCAAAATAAAAACAGGTAACACAGAATAGCAAGCTATGCCACCAGGTATTGCCTCCCTGCTTTTGGGAGTTCTCAGTATTATTAGCTATATAGCACATTAAATTGTTATGGAGTGAAATTATTTCCATTGTTATAATTTGGGATTAAGGAATCATTAATAATTGTGACAAAAAAAAAAGACTCAAACCTAACCAATTACTTGTAATTGAGTTGCTTAGAATCTCATCTGACTTTCTCTGTCCTGATCTCCTTGAGCAGCCTTTTACTGTGTCATGGAAATGACTGTGGTTGTTTTGAGGCAGGGATTACCAGCCAAATCCAATGTTGGTATGATTCTACCAGTCTTTATGATGTTGTATGATCTGAGAATCTGATGGACGGTCTTATTTGTAACTGTCTGGAATACTTCACATTACTTTAAGGGAGATGATGAATTTATCACTGAAAAGGTTGATCACTTATGTAAAATCAGCAAGGGGATAGGCTTAGTAATATTTTGTAAATATATATGTGGAGGCCAATGAGTTCCTGACAATTGTTTTTCTTCTTGCATTATAGTTGCAAACCTTAATTCACCACCCCAAAAAAAAAGTACCCAAGTATGCTAAGAAGCACACAGAACGTCCCCGCTTTCCTTTTACAGAATGGTCCATATTTTCTATAATATCCTGAATGAGAGAAAATTAACTGAAATCTTAGTTATTTTTAATTTGTGAGGTGGAGTCCTGGCTGAAAGCTGAGTCTGCTTCTTATAAGATATTGCACTTTAGCTGACATTATGTCTCATTATTCAGACTCATCATTAACTTTCAGAGATGAAGCCTTCCAGAATCCATAGTTGATCTATCTATCTGTCTTACAGAAGTGGAAATGAAAACACAGGATAACGGTGAGGTTTATCTAAAATCTCAGAGTGAAGATTGTGTGGAAAGAACACTGCCTTCCTTATTTATACCCCTGTCTTCCAGCACTTTGTCACTTTTTGTTTAAGTACTCTCAGGATACTGCCGAGTTTGATGTTTTGCTTTTGGGTTTTGTTTTTGATGTTTTGTTTTGTTTTTTTTTCTTGTTTGTTTGTTTGTTGTAATTTCAGTGCTTCAAAGTACTTTTTCTGCTTTCAGTGACTTTCTTTAGAGCTCCAAATATTTTGAGAACTTAGAGCACAGGCTGTCTTTTTGCCATTTCACCCATGATAACTAAATATTCCTCTCCCAGAAACCTAATGGTTAGGTTAATGGAGGTTAAGGGTATCTCCTATTTTCCTACGAATATCACCACTAATTGCTTTCAAATGTTAGCAGCTCTGGCATTTAAAGAGACAATGAGAAACTGCTTGTTTTTTTTGTGTCATACTGCAAACTAATCTGCTAGCTAGATTGTTTACAGGTCAGTGTACAAAAATTGCCCTTCTCAGCTGCTGTCCTTTTGGAATCATCTTATTCCTCTGTATATCTCCCACCAACTTCTGAGATTTATTCTCCACTTTGTTGTCTTCTATTGGATCTGAGGACTACCAGGAAGAGAATTTAGCACAGTTCTTGATTCTCCTCTTTCCTGTTATTAACTTGGGGAATACTCCTAGTCAAGCCTGAATTAGGTATTTCACTGTGCAATTCTTAAAGATCCTGACATGTTACCACTCGAAACAAATTAATATGTTTGTTGTACAGTTGCTGGTTGAATGGTTTGTGTTTGAAGGTACAGCCCAGTTTAAGCATTTCTCTCAGCAGCTGTTGGAGGCTATAAGTTATTTTATAAGTGTCTTAGCACTTGCAAGTCCTGAGTGTGTGAGAATGAGATGAATCAGCAGGAAAGGCACACATGGGAAACTGAGGTTCTGCTTGTGAATTCCAACTTACGATGGAATTATCTTGGTCAAACAAAGCACATATGAAGAGGAATGGTCACTAGGAGAGAAAAGACAGCAGAACAGATCTGATTTACCTTACATATTTTGAAGTGAAACATCAGCAAATCCACTGATGTCAGGAATTTCTTTTAGCATCAAATCAGATTATGGGACCAAGTGCATGCAGGATGAGAGTATAAATACATCGATTCTCTTTCTCTTAAGTCTCAGCACATTCAGCCTTCTTCAAGAAATTCACAACACTTTGGAGAAATAGCTATCAAATATAGAGCAATTTGAAACTTCTAAGCAATGGCAGCCTGTCTGTGGCATGATTTAGTTAAAGGGACAGTATGGGGCTACCTGACCCTGTGGTTGGAGAGAGTCACATGTGTTGTGTTCTCACTATCCCTGGGAACAAGACCTAGAGTGAGCTAGTTTTCCAAAGAACTTATTTCAAGACAAGTTTGAGAACAGTCACTAAAGATGCCTGGGAGAGTTTGGGCCTAAGTGCAAATTCACCAGTCTTGGCTTTAGACAAAAGTTAAACCCTGTGCTTTGAGGGTCCAGCTCTGAGTTTTTGGAAAGTGAGTGGCCTGGGAAATATTAAAAACAGGTGAAATACTGAAAGATTTGTTATGCTCTCATTGAATTTGGGTCTTATAATCTTTAAGGAACTAACCAATATTAGCTAATTTGCATGCATAAATGCCTATTTTCTAGGACACAAACTTTTTTTTTTTTTTAAAATGCATAATCACCTTATTAATGAAAGCACAGAACTCACAAAATGCTTAGAAAGGTTAAAGTTGGTATAGGCAAAGGAGAAACTGATGACTAATTCCAGACATGAAAGGTGCTCTGAGGGACAGGGATTTCATTGTATAATTTATGGGAAGGAATATGAATAGAGAGGCTAAAAAAGCAGTAAGAGCCACTTGGCTAAATTCCTGCTGAAAACTTTGAAACTATACTCCTCATCTTCTTATGGCAAAACAAAACCAACCTAACCGTTTAACAGATGATCCCCTTGCTATAAAATGCTGCCAGCTCGTATCATTTTGGCTTATGTATTTGGCTTGGAGATAGGAACAGCTGGAGCAAAGCAAAAGGAAAAACCCCAAAGTGGTCTCTTCTTCTCTCTGTTCATGGGCACTGAGCTTTAATTAACTTCATCATCCTCTTATTAAAATCAAACTCTTCTAATGGGGCTCCCTCTCTTCCCCAGACTTTTTATTCATGCTGTGTTGATAGCAAGGATTTTTTTATCTTGGAAGCTGAATTTATCTGGATATCTCTCAAGGCATTCATACTATTCTTCAGATTAAGATTGCCTCTAAGAAAGGCAAAGTCTTAAAAAATTGTCTTGAATGGGAAGTTTTTCATCTTATCTTATAAGAAGCTGTTTTTCATCTTTAGATAATCTTCCTCTGTTAACAGTGTCAACAAGCCAAGGAATAGTGTTTTGGGAGTACAGAAGAGCTCCAGACAGAAAACCAAACCAGAAGTTTATTTCATCAGTAATATAGTAATATCATATAGTAGTACATTCTATAAAAGGAAGCATTGTTCCTTCCAGGCAGTGTTATTTATCTGCTTGCAAAGACCTCGGGCATGCCTGTGGTAAGGTATGCTATTATTCCATGCTTTATTGCTCTCAAAGTGAGGGCATCCAAAACAGACCCTCAGATATTCATGTCACTACCTCAACATCTGAACAAAACCTGCAAGATATTAAAGGTCATTAGGAACAGCACTGACCGTTTGCACAGGGATTTCTACTGACAGTATAAGCTCTCAAATTCCAAACTGGCATACCAGCTACCAATCATCCTTTAGGGTGATGAGCTCAGTGGATGTGCCTATTGCTGTGTCACAGAATGACACAAAAAGGAAATAGTCACATTAATTTTCTTATTTATTTCCTAAAATTTCTTCTATTCCATTTTACTGCCTGAATACGAGTCCTCTGTTTCTGGTCTTCTAGCTGCACATAAACATCATTTATTCTCCTCTCATGCCTCTCACTTTTATTTGTTAGGTTTTACTTTATTTATTAAAAAGCAATTCAGCACTAAAAGGAGTCTTGTCTTGAGCCATAGGTTCTGTCATGTATGTGCAATTTCATGGTTTCCACTCCTCCCATGTGAGCATTAGTTGGTCTCTATCTGGGATTAATATGGCATGTCAGGATCAGGATTAAAATGAACACCTTCACCTTTCCTACGGATACACTATGGATACCTCATGTCTGACGATGTCCACATGATGTTAATCTGATAAACCATGACATTTAAAAATGAATTTTGCACTAATTCCACATTGCATAAGAATTTAAATGAGAAAAGTCTCTTCTGATTTTAAAGCTGTAAAAGAAAATAAACCATAGGAAGGATGACTGTATAAAAAGTGGACCTGGGCAGAAAATCTCTGATATACTCTCAAGTGAAAATCTTTTTAGGTATCTGCAAGGGAGTATCTTTTCTATTCCAAATATGGCAGCAGAAGTAGCAGAGAAATTTGGATCTGGTATCCACTCCTCTGCCTCTAAAACCAGGTGCCTTCATTATCTGATCCAAGGTTTTCAACATCATTGCCTCTCAGGACATCTGTGAGTATTCAGCAGTTTGGAAAAAAATCACACCATTTAGGTCTTCATTCAGTCTCCCCACGCATATCTGTACTTGCTGTATTTTGATGCACTCTGTGTTATCCAACTGTTAAGAATCAGTGTGTCAGTTCCAGTCACACTGTAATCCTTGGTGAACATGGGAGGTACTGTGAAGCTCATCTCTTACTTGATTATAAATATCCCATGCTTAAGACTGATCCCATATGTTTTGGTGCTGCCTGACCTATTTGCTTGCAGAAATGTCTCAGCTGGCTGACGACCCTGTTTATTTCCATATTTACTACTCACATTCTCAAACCATTTTCTTTGTTAAGTCAATGTGCCCTGGTGTTCATTTACTGATATTCATATATGTTCCTTTTGTACCAACCAACCCATTCTACTCCAATATGAAATTGGAGTGATCTCTCCTCCTTTTAAAAAACTGCTATCTTTACAGTCTTTGAAGCAATACTCAAGATTTCAATTTTGTAGGAATTTTAAGAGAGTACCACAACATAACTCCCACGTAAGGTAAGAAGAGTAGCGGAGACTGAACACTTTTTCCAAATGGGACCCCATTTCAATGTTTTTTTTTTAGCAACTGTAAACTAGGGTTAGACCTGTACTAGGCTGATTCATTGCATCTAACTTTATTAGAATCATGTGCATTTGACAAATCTCTATAAAACCAAAACACTGTCAGGTAACACTTGTACAAATATCTGTTAAATAGAATTAATATTAATAAAAGTTTATATCCATGCTTTGGAAGCAACTCTACTGGAAGTCTTAAAAATAAATAGAAAGAAAATTTTTCTTGATAGCAGCATTATCATATGCCTAAGGAAATGTGATACTTGAACATGCGTTGCACTCTGTAGTGATTCTCTGCATGGGATCGTGTATCATTCAGTACATACCATTGGAAAGTCATTCTGTAGAAGACAACTCAGTTTCATTAACTTGGAAAATAAAAAATATACACTTCCCATTTTGTCTTCAACATCTGCCTTTCCTGTCTCTATTTGTTTTGTGTTGGGGATGTGATAAAGTCTGGAACAGAGATAGGAGTGTTATGCACAACTGTAAACAAAGTGTGTAGAATCATGATAGGAAAAGCACACACAAACTTGTTATTGGACCTGACTACAAGGGTCTCTTAAAATTAAATGAGCACATGGTCTTCACAGAAATAGAACTTGTATTTCAAAGAAAATTTAAATTCTGCAATGATGTGTCCCTGACTTGAATAAATTATTACTTTTGAAGTGATAAAATCTAGGAAAAAATCCAAACCAAATTAATTCTGAAATGTCAAAAGATCTGTATTACCAGTTGTTTAACTACTAAATCATAATAATTTATATTTCTGAGGTAACATCTATTTTAAACATATTCATTTTTGTCTGAAAAAAGTCAGAAGAGAACAAAATGAGAACATCAAAATGAAATACCATGTTTTGACATCAGATCACTTCAAAAATCTTTCTATAGAAAAAATAAATCAAAATAAAAATATTCTAGAACAGACAAGACAAGATTTTAACAGTGAAATATTATTGAACTGTTTCTGATTAGAACTGCTATGCAGTTTTATTTCAGTTACAAGAACAGCATGAAAGTTGATTGAGCTATTTTGTTCCTGTATAACACAATATATCTTCTACCCTTAAAAGAACAAACCCAAACTAGATTGTGTCTTGTTTAAGAAGTGGGTCCTGGAAGTGAGGATGGCAGTTTCTCTTTTAGGTTCTGTTACTAACTTCCTTAACTCCTCAAACAGTACTTGACTTCTGGAAATAGAATGGACTGAGTTTGTTAATGTCTGCAAAGCAAACTAAGCCATCAAACAGAAATGACTATCTGTAAGTTCTGAGTATTATATTTGACCTAAGTCAAAGTAGGGCTGAGGTTAGAGCAGAGTAGGAAGAGAATAAGCCAAGAATACAATTTTCAGAGAAAATGCAGGGTTTATTTTTAGGATAAGTAAGTAGTGGAAATTGAAATAAACTGCAGGACTAAGTAGTTGCTATTAAGAATTATCTTTGTGCTATGAATACTTTTCATCTAATCTCCTTTTAGTACAGTAAAAAAAGATTACAATGCTTTTTAACCATATACTGTAATAAGCCCTTCCCTTCTGAATGAGCTGTTTGGAAAGCACATCATAGGACCAAATCTTGTGCACAAAAACTGAGAAAGATGTTGTTTCAGGTGCAGCCTCTATCAACTGTGGCCTGAGACTTACTCAGAGACTGTCCTCTGGCACTTTGCTTCCTTTCAGCTAAGTATCGGTGCCATGTATACAGATTGCTGAAAATTATCGTAGTTGGTTTGAACTAGGCTAACTAACTTAATCTTTGGCACAACTTGGAGAAACGTATTTGTGGGGTTCTGTTACATTTTAGATTTCCCCTGCTCCTGAGCTAAACAAGGGAGGGAAATCGCCATTTGAGGGAACTAATTTATGGTTTAGGGATCAGCTAGAGTGGTCTCTGTGTGGACGATCACAGAATTTGCATTTCTGACCCCTTCTCAGTTATGCTAACTGCCCGAGCTCTGACCATTACTCATGGCCTCTACCAGAATTTCCCAATATAAGGAAACTTTATCAGATTTTTGTGTTATACCTAATGCCGTTTTGTTGTGTTTCAATTGTAGACCCTAAGAATCTTGTCAGGTATGGATATGAAACAGCCTTTATCTGTACTGCAAGTGAAGGTGTGATTGCAGAGTGGGTAGGAGTTTCCAGTTTACTCTATCCTGACTCTCAAAATCTCTGCAATAGCCATACCTCCTGGGACAGACAGCTTTGAAGCATTTAACTGTCAGTCTAGTTAATAATTCCTCTTACAGCTGCATCATTTAGCCACTAAGTGTGTTTTTTCTTTGACAGTATGGTTTGAGTACCTCCATAGGGCTGACTGCTTCTTAATGAACAAAATAAATGTTTTAGAGCTTTAAAAGTCATGGGGACAACAATTTACTTTTTTTTTTTTAAAGTGTGGAAGTGTGGGTGTATTACTGAAAGCAATTCATTCTTTGGATTTGTCACAAAGTGAGCTGATTTGATTTGTTTCTATTGCTATTTGTTTCTATTGCTACATGCTACAG
The DNA here is from genome assembly GCA_027560015.1 of Chloroceryle amazona. NCBI lineage: Eukaryota > Metazoa > Chordata > Aves > Coraciiformes > Cerylidae > Chloroceryle > Chloroceryle amazona. The sequence goes on from JANHFX010026353.1 coordinate 74,025, forward strand.
GCAAAGAATAAAACTGAAAAAAAAAAGGAACATACTGTGCCTTGGATAGGAGAATGTATTTAAATAAGAGGCAGTCCCCTGATTTGATCAGGGTTTGCATAATTCTAAGTGGGTGTTATCTCCAAAATTGGAAGTTATCATTGTTTGCTGCTTGTTATTTTCTTCAAAAGAAAAAACAAACAAACAAACAAACAGATAATATAATTTCACCATCTAAATGCAAATTTCCTTTTTTGTTTGTGGGTTTGTGGTTTTGTTTGAACTGAAGAGCTGCCAAAATACAGTTGCCTAGAAAATGTCAGTCCAATTAAAACTTTAATTCTAAAACTATCAAGATCTGTTGGGGGAGAGGAGTGTTTATAGAAGACCCCCACAACAACAAATGGTGACTCTTTCACAGTGTTGTAAGACTTAATGAAACTGGACTGGTGGATAGTATGGTATTTTCCCATGCCCATAAGGAACCAACAATTTCTTTTCAGGTCTAAAAACCCATGATCTGGAATTGTGAAAGAGACAAAGAGACTTGGAATAATTCACTTGGAATATAATGAAAATTACTTGCTTGGCTGAGGTTTTAAAACACCCAGACTTATGTCTAAGACAAGACCACTTGTCAGAGATCTAAAACTAGTGGAACAAATACAGTGATAGGCAGGATTATTATTCTGAGAACACAAAATCTTTGAGGCATGAAGAAGGCTGAAAGCTGCCTTTTCTTTGGGGTTTTACTGTTTTGCCTGACACTGTTGGAAGGTCTACCTTAGCCCATTTAATCATCTGTTATTGTGAAAAATATTATTATGCCAGCAGTTATTCACGTGTGGACAAGGCACACAGGAACAGATGGTGTACATCTCAAAATGTTTACAAGCTAGGTGTGAATACATTGTTCTGAATCATCGCAATAAGCCACAAGCTTTTTAGAGCTGTGACTAGCACCTGTTGTTGAGTGTACTGCTGATTTCTGCTTTTGGTGCTTGATTTACTGCCACAATAACAGTAAGATAACATTAGAATAAAATCAACATTTTTCCAGAGGCTTAGAATCTGGAGTGAAGCTTTTCCCATTACTAGCCCAGAACACAAGTAAAATTTTGTTAGCATGATTTGGTAAGTTGGTCAGGAGCACATCACAACTTTCAGAGAAAACCCATCAGTTTCTCAGATCCACAGCTGAGTTTCACCAACATGAACTGTAAAAGAATACAAACTTGTACCAGAGTTTCAGAACCTGTTTGTGACTGGGTCTTTTTGAAGATCATGAGTTGCTTTGTGAAGTCCCCTTCTGCTTCCTCTTCTTCTTCCCCTTTCTCTACCCCTTCCCTGCCCTTTTTTTTTTTTTTTTTTTTTTTAAATTCAAAGCAGCATAATGACATTGCCCACTTCTTGAAGACATCTTATTTTGGGTTAATCCCACCTCTGAACAAGTTATTTGACTATCTGATAGAAAAGACAGACACTTGCAGTACCATTCTACAAGCTTTAGAGACACACAAGCAATTAAAAGTTATTTAATATAGAGATTCTTCACTGAGTTTGATGATGTCCTCTATCATCAGTTTCAACCTTTCCAGATTTTTTCCCTTTCCTTCTACTTATAAACCAGTAAGTACAAGTCTGTATGTTTTCCAATTTAGAATCCAATTCTTATTTGTAATTGTTTATTTTCATCCAGTAAAACATTTCCTGGGGACTCTTTAAGGACTCTTTTCATATGGTGAAAATAAATAATTTCAAACTAATTTTGAAAATCCATTCTAATTTTGTTTACAAAAATATGCACAAAGTGCACAAAGGCTCTGCTCAATCACACAAGCTGTATTTTGAAACTGTGCTTAGACTCAGGAGACTCTTGCTTCAACAAGGCCAAGTGCTGTGTCCTGAACTTGGGCCACAACAACCCCATGCAACACCACAGGCTTGGGGAAGAGTGTTTGGAAAGTCATGGGACCTGACTGATCGACAAATGGCTTAATATGAGCCAGCACTGTGCCCAGGTGGCCAAGGCCAAAGGTATTCTGGCTTGTATTAGAAATAGTGTGGCAAGCAGGACCAAGGAGGTGACCGACCCTCTGTACTTGGCATTGGCAAGGCCACACCTTGAGTACTGTGTTCTGTTTTGGGCACCTCAATACAAGACAGACACTGAGGCACTGGAGCAGGTCCGAGAAGAGCAACTAATCTGTGGAAGGGCCTGGAGAACAAGTCTTATGAAGAGAGGCTGAGGGAGCTGGGGCTATTTAGACTGAAGTAAAGGAGTCTGCGGGGAGACCTTATTGCTCTCTATGACTACCTGAAAGGACATTGTAGATAAGTTGGTGCTGGACTCTTCTTACAAACAAATAGAGATAGAACAAGAGAGAATGGCCTCAAGCTACACCAGGCGAAGTTTAAACTGGACATAAGGAAAACATTTTTCTCCAAAAGGGTTGTCAGCATATGAACAGGCTGCCCAGGGAAGTGGTTGAGTCACCATCCCCAAATGTGTTTAAAAGCCATATAGATGTGGTGCTTGAGGATATGGCTTAGTGATGTAGTTGGTAGAGTAGGGTTAATGGTTGGACTCGATGATCTTAAAGGTCTTTTCCAACCTAAATGATTCTATGATTCTGTAAGAGAGCTTTAAAAGGCAGTACTTACTGTGGAGTATGTAGATGTGCAGGTAAAAATATTAGATGTGTCTAAACAAAGCAGATTCACTGTCTGGGACGTTGCCTCATTTGTCAGCTGAAGGACTGCAGTCAAGTGAGCTCTGACAACAGAGTTAAGTCTCAGAATTATAACTGATAGAAACATGTGAGGGGATAAAATTTCCTCTACTTTTTCATTAATTATAATCGACTGAAAGAGAATGTAATGGACAGTTGACAGCATAAGAGACGTCCATGAACTATGGTCAATTCTCCACTGCAGCATATGGCTTATTTAGCTATCTTTTGTTTGGCTAGTTGAACATACTGAATTTATGGGAAAGGCACACCCACATCTTATTTTACCTAATATAGTTTTTATTCATATATTTTTAATAGCAGATCAGAACATTAAAAAAAATAATAAATTGGCAGTCTAACATCCACTACATCTTTATGGCAATTGAATATGAAAAAAAATTATATTCTCTTTCATTCAAGCCTTTGATCTATTCCCCATTTCCATACCTCTTTTGCTTATTTCAAGAAAGTTTTAATACATTTATCATTGTAAAAATCTTAGGTTGCAAGAGGAGGGAAATAGACAAATGAGCTATTACACAAACTCACTGAAAAACACTCAGACTGCATCTGCTTTGTATTGAAATGCAAATGGAACTCAAGACAAGGCTATTCCAGGTGATCAAATCTTAACCACCAGAAGAGTGAAGCTTGCATATTGAGTTAACTCACAGTTGTCACTATGTCAGCTTGTTTTCTTGCTGTCAGGCCTAATGCTTGGTCAACATAGTGGCCATTCACTGTTTTCACTCTGCTGAGATGTAAGGAACTGCTTCTCAAAACTCTCTGAAATAAATGGGTCTTAAATCCCTAATGACTTGGGTTACTGTTATCTAAATCTCAGATCCTTATAAGTTTGATGTCTCTGTAGGAAAATTGTTCTATAAAGAAATGAAGGACAACTATAAGGCCTGGATTTAATCTCATTGACTGAAATCATGGTGAGAGAATTAAGAACAAGATAAATCAGTAGTAGTCCCTCCCTTCTAGATAATGTCCAAGACAATTGTGACATTAAGGGTGAACACAAATCTTAAATCCTGTCTATTTTAGCAAAAATCATCTAGGAATCAACCAAATAGCAAAGTAGTTGAAGATTGAGGAGAACTTCTGTCCTGACTCCCAGCCCCTTGCTAAACCTAGATTACAGGGATTCAACTTCATGAAAGCATCAGATACACTTGCTTTGGATAAATTTCTTTCCTCTACTCTTTTCTCCCTTCTGAGCAGAAGGAAAAGTTTCTTTTGCTATTTGTGCAGGAATTGGTTGTGAAACCTCCTCTTTTCCATTCACCATATTCTGAAGTACTACTTATGCAGAAACTCTGTGGTGATGCCACCATCAAAACAGTGTTCTTCTGAATTTTGGAAAGCTAGGCCCTAGGGCTATAGATTAGTTCACAACTTTTCTATGAGACAGCTCTAACAGATATTTTTTTAAACTAGAAAGAAGAACCCACATTGCTCAGACTCAAATCCTCTCTTTTTTATTAGCTTAAAATACTAGCTTTTCTGAGCTCTGGGTAAATTTGTTTAAAGAACTTTAGGATCCCATCTCTTCCATAATGCATTTCCTTGGAGTGTGTGACAGTTTAGACATGACATGTTCTTGGTGTGGTCTTTTCGTTAGTACTGCCCCCTGATGCCTGTGTTTGGTAGCTATGCTATGATGTGCTGTAATCTGCCAATGTGTTAACAAATCAGTACAATTAATTCTTCAGTAATTTCCAGAATTACAGCAGCAGCTGCACAGCTGGATGACTGAAGATACTTAATCTCCTGTTGTAGCAGATAGACACGCATTACAGACATGTAGTGTTTGGGATGTAAGCTGGTTTATGGAAAACCACCCACATTTGAGCGTGGTTTTTATGTAATCTCTGACTTTGATGGTTATATGTATATAAATGTGTTTATTGCACCTAATAGATGGAAATATCTCCAATCTGCTATCGATTTCCAAGGCGAAACAGACAGCCAAATCAGATGACAGCAATTTGCCAGCTGCTGTTGAGCAATAAATATTAGTTCCAAAATGTCATGTTTCTTTGCATGCTTCTCTGGAAGAAGATGTCAATATTTTCATTGGGAGATTGGTTCTACATTCTCTTCAGTGATAAGGGTTTCCCTATGCTACTTGGTACCTGTGAACAACAGTTAAGCAGCCCACCCAGAGAGCATGTCGGGAGGTTTCCAGTCATTTCTTTCTAGCTTGTTTGCTTGTTAGCCAGTGTACAAACAGCTGAGGGAAAATACTCTGGGTAGAAATGAAGCAAGCAGGAAAATTCAGTGCCATATGAAAATCAAGGCTTATTTATTTTTCCTGGCATGAAACAGTGATTTAGACAGTACGCTAGGCGTACAACTTGAATTATGATTCTAGAGGTATGACAGCAGTTTTATAAATGTTTATCAATCATTTAAAAAATGCTGCTCAATGTCTGATGAAGGTCTTTGGAAAGTTTGTTTAATTTATTACAGGTCTCAGTTTGAGAGAATGATATAATATACAGACACATTTGCTCTTACCTACCACCTTTTTTCTATATGAATTCTACCTTACAAAGTAAAGTAATCTGAGCAAACTGCCCGCATAAACATCTTCTCTTGGATACATGCTCTATCACCACCTGTCTAGCTGTTCCTCACTTATGAATTTATACCCACAGAAATGATTAGTTGCAACCCAGCTCTCTATCACAGAAGGGTACATTATTCTTGAAGGACTCTGAGGAAGCAAGGAGATGTGGCCATAGGAAAGAGCAAATAACTGAGGGAACATCAATGAATTTTAGTCCTCCTCTTAGCCCTGTTCTAGTGCTTATAGAAAACATGGGAATTGAAACATTATTTTAAAACTTCTTTTCTCAAGTGTCTCTGCCCACAGTTGTCTCTCATGACAACCCTACAGTTAATCATTTTTCTTCATATTATTGTTCAATATGTCAAATGACAAGGTTGGTTCACTCTTAGGTGCTTCAGTATAATGTGTACAATCTGTGCAATGCTTTCTGAAAAGGTGAAAGGGGAAAAAAGAGGGATAGGGGAACCTAACATCAAGGGAGCTGATGAGTCAAGAGGTTGTTCTCTTCATAATAAGAGCTGTAGACTGACTAAAAGTAACAGTTTTGCCAGTTTTTACTTGTACCCAAGAGGAAACGTGACTTGCACTCTGTCCAAGCCTTCTCCCTTAGAGCTTGAACATGAAAATCAGGCACCTCTCAAAAAGTCTCTTAAAAAGACAGCTGGCTTAAATTAGCCTGACTGAAAAGAAAGCAACAACACAATAAGCAGGCCATCTGTTTCAGAGATTGTGTTCCTTGTCAACTACTGGCATTGCGGGTTACTAATTGTGTAGTGGAGGAAAGTTGCCCCAGAAAAAAAACAAATTTCTCAAGGTGTTTATTATGATTTTCAGAAATAAATGTTGGTTTGCTTTGTTTTGTTTTGTTTTTCACACTGGAACTAGAAGTGATACATGAGTGTACATATATTGCAGTTGTGGACACAAAAAGGTATTTTTGAAATAAGACCATTTGCTCTGTAGGAATGTCAAGAAGCTGTTTTCCAATTTTAAATGCATCACAAATTGAATCAATGTCTCATATAAAGACAATTGCATTACAGTTCTAGTTCCCATGTTCCACTCCGACCTGACACAAGGACATCTTAGAATCATAGAATGGTTTGGTTTGGAAGGGACCTTTAAAGGTCATCTAGTCAAACTCCCCTGCAGTGAGCAGGGACACCTTCATCTAGATCAGGTTATTCAGAGACAGTCCAACCTCACCTGGAATGTTGCCAGGGATGGAGCAGCTACCACCTCTCTGGGCAACCTGTTCAAGTATTTTCACTACCCTCATTATAAAGAATGTCATGCTTATATCTAGTCTGAATCTACCCTCTTTTAGTTTAAAATTATTACCTCTTGTTCTATTACTACAATCTCTACTAAAAATTCTGTCCCCACTTCTTTTGTAAGCCCCTGTTAAGTACTGAAAGGCTGAAAATAGAGTGACTTTGACTAAGGTATGACCCAATATCACAAGAGAAAAGGCTAACCTCCAGTTTTGCAATCAGTTGGGCAGAGAGAAAGGGTAAAGCGTTACTTTGTCTACCTTCTATTGGTTTTCCTATGGCCTCAAAGCTAGTCTTATGGACGCCAGGACAGAGCTATGTATGAAGATCAGCAGATGCCGTATGTTTGCATAAACAAGTTGCATAAACTTACACATTTACCTAGCTACATATGAATTTCATTTTCTCCATGTCTCCTTCAAAAGCACATACAGTGGTACTATAAGGAAGACATTTGGATGGCAGTCTAGGCCTTGTGTCATTGTGGTTAGAATCCAGCAAGTTTGAGGAAATGGAGACATGTTTCTGCTGCCCATTTCAAGCTTTCACCACCTGCTGTCCGTGTGACAATCCATTATGGCAAAGCCCAGCTCTCTGTTATCCTGTTGTCTCACTGCCTGGCTAAAATCAGTAAGGAGCTGTGAAGCAACTGTCTGATTCCAAAATCCATTGAAAAGGATGCTAGAGACAGGAAGGCGGCAGTGTTTTGGTGGTGTTATCACATTTGTATGCATTGACAATCTCTGCTTCCAAAAGTCAAATTGGTTCATAGCCTGAGACTGTTTCTGGACTCCTTTGATTCCTGATACACAAAACTGTTATGAAAGGCATTATTCCATCTGTGACTGGAAAAGGGACCCTGTACCTCACTCTCTGGCCATTTTACTCTTCCAATTAATTCATTCTGTATTGGAAAGCATTAATGAATCACAAAACTCCAACTTGTCCAGAGCAAACTAAACATCTCGTGGAGCTATACCATTGGGTGGAAGTATATTTGCTGAGCACTCCAAGCATCACATTAGCTTTATCTCAAGATATTGGTCATCATCATGGCATGATAATGAAACTACATAAAAGAGCAACTCTGACTGAAGAATAAGAAATCTCTTATTGGCTACATACAACATAGAGACATAACATAGAAATGTCTGGGCTGGAAGGGACCTCTAGGGGTCATCTAGTCCAAGTGCCCTGCTGAGAGCAGGGACATCCTCAACTAGAGCAGGTTGCTCAGAGCTCTGTCAAGCCCCACCCTGAATGTCTCCAGGGATAAGGCCTCAACCACCTCCCTGGGCAACGTATTCCAGAGCTTCACCACTCTTGTGGTAAAGAACTTCCTCCTTATTTGGACTCTAAATCCACTCCTGTCTAATTTAAAACCATTACCCCTCATCCTTTCACTCCAGCCCTTTATAAACAGGCCCTCTCCAGTCTTTTTATAAGCTCCCTTCGGGTTCTGGCAATTGGCTATGAGGTCTCTCCTCAGCCTTCTTTTCTCAAGGCTGAACAATCCCAGCTCCCTCTGTCTGTCCTTGTAGGAGAGGTGCTCCAGCCCCCTGATCATCCTTGTGGTCCTCCTCTGGACCCACTCCATCAGGTCCATGTCCTTCCTGTGCTGAGGGCTCTAGAACTGGACGCAGTATTCCAGGTGAGGTCTGACCAGAGCAGAGTGGCAGAATCACCAATCTCGATCTGCTGGCCACACTTCTTTTGATGCAGCCCAGGATGTGATTGCCCTTCTGAGCTGCAAGCACACACTGTCTGCTCATGTCCAGCTTCTCATCTACCAGCACCCCCAAGTCCTTTTCTTCAGGGCTGCCCTCTGTCACCTCCTCCCCCAGCCTGTATTGATAGTGGGGATTGTTCTGGCCCAGGTGCAGGACCCTGCACTTACTCTTGTTGAACCTCATGAGATTCACGTGGGCCCACCTCTCCAGCTTTTCCAGGTCCCCCTGGATAACATCCCATCCCTTTGCTAACACCTTACCAGGATTGTTGTGGCATCAGTACCAGGCTTTTCCTACATGTAAAGCATTCAAAATAGTATAAAATCTATAATCACACGTGCAATTTTTAAGTAGCTCTTGTATTTTCCTTTAAAACTTTTCTCCTGCAAATCCTGTCTCTGTTAGAGATTCCCTTTGTAGTGTAATATGCTTTTTTTTGTTTTTGCTTTTTTTTGTTTTGGTTTCCTCTGGTAAATGGGACAGTTTTATTTTCCATTCGATCTACTTAGTCAAAAGGAAAATTGTCAAACTGAAAGGAACAAAAAATCAATAACAGAAGGAAAATTGTAACAGTTATTGACATACTGGGAGGAAGACAGAGGGAGGGACCTGAGATCCTTTAGTCTGTCTTTCACTACCTGTTGATGTAGGGTGAGTTACCACATGAAATAGAGTGGCTATGATTCAGAAAAGGTCTCAATTTGAGCCATAGAACTGAAGAAAAACTTGTGAGAAATTACTAGGTCAAATTATCTTATGTATATTACGTATATTAAATGAATAAATATGTTAGCCCTGTCTGTCCTGAATATAAAGTTCAGTAGTTCTTTGCTTTCAATTTTATATACTGTTTTATGCTCTATAACATTATTTTATACTCTATAATGATTAATAATTCTCCCATTGAAAAATAAGTGCATAAAAATCTTATAATCTAGAGGATCAAATAAACAATGAGAGGATAGTATCAATTCCTTCTCCTGCACAACCACACATATTACTTCTTTGAAGAAGACCTTCTAGAGGCTCTCTAGCAGAAGAAGGAGACTTAAATTTGTGTTTGCAATTTATTTCTGATTTGCATCTGTGTTTTAATTTGACTGAAGATACTGTGAGGAGGAATGTATTGCAGACAGTTTCAAGTTGTTGCAAGATTAGAAAAGGTCCATCAGTTGCTAAGGCTAATATGTGCACCCAGTTTGAATTCTGTAAAATAACCTTTTTCTCATTAAGTGCAGCATTTTAGTGAATTAAATTTATAATGGGCACTGCCTTGCACCTTACTGGCAATAAATTACTTAGAAGAGTTAGACCTTTCAGCTATAGGAACCACATATTGTAGTTAATTAAGGCACATTAGTAGCAATTTTATTAATCAGGAACGATAGTATCATCCTTGAAGCCTCCTGCTTAATATTTCTATATTAGCATTTCAGTAATGAATCAACCTTTCAAATACATGTAGCCTAAGATAATGTCATTAAAATGATGCGTGTTAATATTCAGTGCATTGACTTCTTTATTTTAGTTGATCTGCATCTCCAGAAATATATTGTGAGGAATTTTTATTTATTTATTTATTTATTTACAATCTTGAAGTATTTTACACAAAGTAAAGGATAGATCCAAAATAACTCCTTACAATGTCTTAGCCTCAGCTCCAGGAACCTACTGTGTAGCCATGTGAACCTAATGACATTTCTATGTGATCATAATGAACCACATCTCTTAGCATGATAGCTCTTGGTCATACAATATTGGGGTAATAAAAGGCAAGAAATTTCTCTAAAATGGAAGATCTACCATGTTAAGAAAATGGTTTCTCCAGTAGACAAGAATTAGAATAAGTGAAAATAAATTCTTTGTTTACAAATTTGTCTTCCAGAGCCTGTATATAGACTTGAAAAATCCTCTGAAAACATCTTGAAAACATCAGAAAACTTTTTGCTTTTTCTCAGAGATTACATCTGGGATCCCAAGGCATCCTATTTCAGATATTTTAAACACAGCAGTACTTAAGCATCCAGCTGTGGAGAGTGGAGGGGAAACACACTACAAACAGGTGAAGAGTCTCTGACCTGGTGAGTTTTTAAGTTAAAATAGTGGATGTTCTTGAATGTTAAAATGGGATCTCTCTCACCTTTGTGGGTTTGTTTTTTGTTTTGTTTGTTTTACAGGTATCACAGGGTATTAGGGGTTGGAAGGGACCATACAGTCTAGCACAGATCACACAGGAACACATCCAAGCGGGTTTGGAAAATCTCCAGAGAAGGAAACTCCACAACCTCTCTGGGGAACCCATTCCAGTGCTCTGTGACCCTTGCAGTAAAGAAGCTCCTCCTCATGTTAAGGTGGATCCTCCTGTGCTCCAGCTTACATCCATTCCCCCTTGTCCTATCACAGGGCACAAGTGTCCTCTTGACACTCATCCCTCAGACATTTATAAACATTTATCAAATCCCCTCTCAGTCTTCTCTTCTCCAGCCTAAAGAGCCCCAGGTGTCTCAGCCTTTCCTCACAAGGCATGTGTTCCAACCCCTTAATCATCCTTGTAGCTCTCCATTGGACTCTCTCGAGCAGATCCCTGTCCCTCTTGAACTGGGGAGCCCAGAACTGGACACAATACTCCAGGTGAGATCTCACCAGTGCAGAGTAGAGGGGGAGCAGAACCTCCCTCGATCTGCTGGACACGCTCTTCTTAATGCATCACAGGGTACCATTGGCCTTCCTGGATACAAGGACACATTGCGGTTCCATGGAGAACTTGTTGTCTGCCAGGACTCCCAAGTCCTTCTTGTGTTTTGGTTGGTTGGTTGGTTTCTGTTTTGTGTTTGTGTTTTCATGTTTGGTTGTGGGTTTTTGTTTGTTTCATTGGTTATGGGTTGTGGGTTTTTTTGTTGTTTTGTTTGTTTTTCTAAGCTCATATTTGTCCAGGATTTTTTTTATCTGGTATTTTTTCAGCTTAAACATTGAACAAACTGCAGTTCTTAAGGAAGTATCTTCTTAGTCTTCTCTATCCTCAGTAAATGAAGGAATTCCTCATTTTAAGGAGTCTCAGGCTCACACACCAACCTTATTTATTTCCCAGCCTATTAAATTCACATTGCTGTTTTTCTATGTACAAGATAATACCCATTTTTAGTGGGTATTGCAATGATCTGTATTTTGAGTGGACTCCTTCCATCTATTTCTAACTCTACCTCCAGCTGTTTTGCTGAGATCACAAGTCTCATTTGAAGATTTTTTAAACACTTAGAAATGCAAAGGGTCTTATTCTCACATATCAAACATACTTGGACAGGATAGCCACTCCTGCAGATTGCAAGAGTTGTGAACTTCACAGTTAATAACAGGAATGTCTCCTGAAGCTCCATAAAATCGTAATCGGGTTTTGTTATACATATGTAACCATTTTTAAACAGTCTGCCTGTTGTTTTTTTTCCTTCACCTCTGCTTTTATGTAGTTTCTCCAATGTATCTGTGTGGTGGAAGGCTGAAGCCACTGGCTGCTCCATTAAGTCAAGAACAAGGGATTTCCTCTAAAGCCAGCTGGCCATGTTATTATTGATCAACATAACACAGCCATATCTATATTAATCCTATAATCATGTACTGCTTGGCTGCATGTCAGAACAGAAAACAAACATTGTAATATAGCTCAGGGTTGGCAATTGACGCGGGTGAAAGATGAGTGATTGTGGTCATAGTCTGAATGAGGAAAAAGCAGAAAACTGCCTGACTGCCTGTGTGTGACTGAAGACAGTCATGGGAAAGGAAGAATGTGTATGAAGGAGTAGAATGGGAAGTTCTGAGAGTCAAAACAAAGAGATAAAAATCTCACCTTGATTGATATATGTGATAGCATTGTGCAGAAAACATTAAAAGGATGATATAAAGAACAAACAGGAGGCTAGCTTATCAGCTAGACCTTGCATGCTGCTTAATTATCATGACTGTGTCTTCCCTGTGTTGCATCTATCCACGGATCTTGGGTGACTTACATATCTGTCCATGTCCCCCTACTTAATTTTGTTTCTTTGTACATATTGCATGCTTCTCTTTATGTAAGATTCAGTTAATCCAGTTTCTATACAGCATTTCTGTCACTGCTTAAGTCCTTGCCTTAAAAAAACACTGCTATTTTTGAAACAAAGATGAACCACAGTTCTCTTAATCCATTGTTCTAGACGCTGCAAGGTCTTCAAGTAATAAAGTTCAAAAGTATCCATATCCCATTTTCTCCTTCTATCAATACCTGTCTATCAATATTCTGAGCATCCTCATCTTACAAACATAACGTGCTAAAAATTTAGAGCATTAATGGCTTATAAAATCCAAGCCTACACACAAGGCTGAATTTTCCTATAAAGGCAAGAGTAACTGATCTGAGGCATCAGGGACATGATTCAAGGAGAAAATTACAAAACCAGTTTTCACTGTTTCACTGGATCATTGAAATAATATCTCAATTTCCAGCTCACTTACAAGGAAAGCTTCAAATACATTTAGATTTTCTGGTATTGTTCTTTTGGGATCTTACAGTTTATCCCTGTGCTTTCAGCATATCCATCCTTTTCATTAAAGACAAGTCAGACTTTTAAACCAGCTTTTTTTGTAAGACAATTTCAGAAATGAAGTCGGCCATGTTTTCTTCTCAAGTTCTTTTCATGCAAAGGTCTTTCAGTCATTAAAGACTTCTTCTTCCATACTTCAAATAACCTATAAGTTTTTAAGAACAAATATAATCTCCCTTTGATGTCCTGATGTTTCTCTGACGAGTCACTCAGCAGTGTGCTGTGTAGCTCAATACAAGGTACAGGAGAAGATTGGTCATGTTCAGAAGACGACATTCAAATCCCACTGCAGTCAATGGGGTATTCAAAGTCTGATGTTAATAGGACAAATGCATTACTCCCTGTTTGCATGCTATACTCAGGTACACTGATCACACTCTACTCAAAATATAAAGACATGAATGTTTATATCAAATCTTGTTTCAAGTATCCGCAGAAACTACATTAGCACAAATCACAGTAATTGTTCTGGTGTCCAGTTATCTGTGTGTCAGCTTTTTCTGCTTTGCATCACCATTTTCCTCCAGAGTTGCCACCTCTGCTGCTGGTAGGACAGGTTGGTATATGGAAGCTGTTGGCCACACAGACCAGACATTCTTTTTTCAAAGGTAAGTAGAGAAGATAAAAAAACCTGAAGCACGGTTATGATAGAAAGCTCTGTCCCTTCTAGACACACTTTCTTCTTGGCAAATGGTTGGGGTTTGATTGCCTGGTATTAAGGTCTCCCTTATCATCAAATTTCAGTCGTAGTCCATTTTTGTGTTTTAGGGGTCTTTCAGTTTTCCTTACAACAAGGTTTTATTGTAAGACTTTTTCCTTTTTTCTTCTTCCTAGTTTATGTAACCCAAATAGTACTAGGTACTGAGTCACTGACATTTAGCTTTTCTTCTTATGCGTCCTGCTTGCTCCTGGAAGCATGTAATATAAGCAAATAATTGACAAACCAATCTTTCCTTTGACAGTCTGTTGTAGAATAGTTTTCTAGTTTAAAAAAACTGAAGACTTGCCTGTAAAGGCTCAGACTCAGAGTGTAAGCTGATGTATTTGAAATATAAACAAACTTCATGATTTATAAACCTGTTTTACAATTATTCTGGATTCTGATTCCTGATGCTGAACACCTGATATTTAACAGTAATATATGGGAAAGGTTATATGGAAGTTTGCTTCTACGTCAAGCCTTGATCTTGGGACCCGAATTAAAAAACACACATCTCCAAAAGGTGCTATGGCATGCTTCTCAGTTTTCTGAGTGATACTTTCTCCAGACTCTGGCCTCCATTGTCTGAAGTCATTATTCTCAAACTACAGACATCTTGTAAACCTCCAGGTTCCTGCTTTCAACTCCTGATGTTAACACACCTAAAAGAGAAGACAGTATCACTTTTCATAAAACAAATATTTCATCCAAAAGTCTCATTACCCTGTTGTACGAGTCCTGTAGCATTTTCATTTCTGGTACTTCTTCTCAGAAGGAACACATAAGTATAGGTGGGGCCAGCTCCACCAAGCCCCAATTCGTTTTGTCACAATAATTTTAATCTTTAAAATTTCTTGTCAAAAGAGTATCATAATATATAATGAACTAATGCAAATACATTAAAAATGCTTTTCATTTGAAAACATTCTTGAATATCCTGTGTTTTTTCTACAGTTGGACCACTTGACTTATGCCAGCATGCAATTCAGAAGGAACCATGTCACTATAGTGTATTACACCAACATTGCTCCCTCCACACCTTCCTTTCTCATCTAATCATATGAGCCATGCTATGGGCTTTCACTTTATGATTAGCTGACTGTAATTCATTTCAGATGTAAATCTTTCCAGAATGTACATATTTTTTTTTATTATTATTATTTTTTATTTTTTTTCACACAAGCTTTCAGATATTCAGGCTAATGCAGGTATTTTGCATGAATATTCATTTCAGAGAAACTTAGTCGTAGAAGTGCTTATGGGAAAGGATCACTGAAGAGAAGTGTTTTGATATGAACTTAGAGGCACTACACTGAAAATTATGATTCTCCAAAGACCTTCTCAGTTACAACTTAAAATCTTTAAGCACCACAGATTTTGCCAGAAAATTTTTCTGACAAACAGCTTTCTTTATTGAAATGGATAATGGATTTAGGTTTCCTCTTCTTATCTTCAATGACTGACTAATCTCCCAGGCTTTATAACTTATTCCATCTTTCTTTGTCTGACCCAACCAGTTTATGCAGAATGATATAGCTTCAGCTAGATGTATTGAGAGGTCATGCCTTTCTTGCCTCTTTTTTCTGTTCTCAGGAGCCTTACCCAACTTCAAAGAAGAATAGAAGAATACAAGGTCTAGCAATAGGACACTCCCTGATCTGAGGAATGACCAAACTTCATAAGCCTTACCCAGGGAACAACTAAGTTTAGGCATCCAGGGACACCTAAAATGACAACCAAATTGCCTAGACTAAAATTTAATCTTACCCCCAGATATTCGTTGAGATCTACTCTTTTGTCCTTTCAAAGAATCCTAGAAGAGTTTTTATTAACGTAATTCAGTTTCTTGGTGAAAATAGTAAAGAAAAATAATAATCTGTCTGTGTGATCAGCATAGGTCCTTGTGACCATCTGTATACACTGTGTAATCTGTTTGATTCAACAATTTCCTCATCCTGATTCAAAGGAGGGACTGCTATTGTTCTGAGTGTCCTAACCCTAAATTGCTCCAGTGTGATGGGTTATTAGACACTCTGATGTCAGGCATTCTGAACATCTTCTGTTAAAAGTATTCAATTGTAAATACCTAACTGTTCACTGAAAGAAGATGTGAACTACCTGTGATCCTAAGTTCTGGTCTGCTCAGTCATTTGTATAGTGCCATTAATACAACATTTTTTATTATTGTTAATATGAAATGGGAAAGCTTCAGTGGGAAGAAATAGAATAATAGAATCATTTTGGTTGAAAAAGACCTTTTAAGATCATCAAGTCCAACTGTTAACCCAGCACTGCCAAGTCCACTACTAAACCATGTCCCTAGGTGCAACGTCTATACATATTTCAAATGCCTCTAGGTATGATGAATCCACCATTTCCCTGGGCAGCCTGTTCCAGTGCTTGACAACCCTTTTGATGAAGAAATTTTTTCATAATTTCCAATATAGACCTCCTCTGGCACATCTTGAGGCCATTTCTTTTCCTATTTCTCATTACCTGGGAGAAGAGACAAACACTGCAGCCTCCTTTCAGGTAGCTGTAGAGAGTCATAATGTGTCATTTAAACCTCCTTTTCTCCAGGTGAATCAAGCCCAGTTCTCTCAGCTGTTCCTCATAAAACTTGTTCTCTAGACCCTTCACCAGCTTTGTTGCCCTTCAAGAGGAGGAGAAAGCTGCACTTCAGACTGCACATGGTGGCATACAGGGCACTTTCCTATATGCCAGATGTTTTTATTTCTTTAATTTTAAAGACTGACTGGATTTATGTACTAAACTTTTCAAGAGAGTTTACAGCTCTCAAACACAAGTCAGGAGAACTTCTGCCTTTCAGCTCAGATGTTAAAATCTGTTTGAGATGCAGAGTCTAAATAACTTTTTCCCTAATTGTTTTCCTCAGCTAAGTTCTGCCTTTCATCAGATGAGCTATCAACTTCCTTGAGCTAGATCTGAGGTATCTTTCTTTCCCTATGTACTACTTAAGCCTTCTTGCTCTGATCTGCACCAGAATGGCATGTCATCTACAAACTGTTGGAGGGGTAAATATTGCTTCGTGGAGATTCTTCTGTGGAAATCTGGATTCTTGAGGTGTTTTTATTAGTGACTATAATGTGACCCTTCCTCTGTGATCACATTCCCCTGTTAAGTCTTCCATTGTTTTTAGCTTCATCATTCCCATGAGCTAGAGTAGGATGGAAGGATTCATTGGAAAATGTAGGAGGTAATGTTCCATCATCTCCATATTTCCCAATTGTTTTACAATAAATATTACAATGCGTCATGCTATTATATTGTCATGTTTTCACTAGTGCTCTCATTGCACAGTCCATAAATTCTTGCAATGAAAAAAGACTACTAAATTGTCTATCCAGACAATGTTAAAATCAATGTATTGCCTTCTGTTTCATCTGAATTAGCAGCAGCTAAATGGTTGGAACCAATTCTGCATTTTCATTTGCACTGCCTGTCTAATAGCCTGATTTACATCAGTAGCACCAGCACAGAATTTTAGTTAATTGGGATTTCAGTAGCTAAATGGCATTTCATTGTCCTAGCAAAACAAACACATGTTTATGAGTTTTTAAGTAAAACTGTAAGAGCTTCAAATGATGCTTAATTTATCAAGCAGCAAAATGACTTTCTATTACAATTCACTGTTCATAATGATACACAAAACACTAATGTATTCTTTGGGGAGGGGATGCCTATAGCCACAATAGTGAGAGGAAAAGCATAAACACAGCATAGAAACTCACCTGATAGTGGCTTCATTCTGTTCATTAGATAATTCTGCTGTATTGTGTAGGTGGAAACTTCTTGTGAGCAGAATTAATTCCACAGAAGCTTTACTGTTTTGTCACAAAGGCTTAGATGTATTGTGAAATTCACTTCTTTTTATGTTCTGCTTAAGTCCTGCTGACACCCAGAGGGACCTAGAAATAGCTTCCTTGCTATAAGATAGTGTTTGTTTTATTGCTACAGTATTGCCTAAGGGTTTCATGCTATGATGGTGCCTTGTTTTTACGTCACTTGGTATTGTTAATTCCAGACATTCTAGAATGATGAGTCACACCCTTGAAAATAGTGAGATAGTGTTAAAAATAATTACTTTAAGACCCATAATATTACATGCCTTAGGGATTAATTATTTTACCTCCATTTTTTGAGATTAGAGTGGATGAGAGTCCAATGCTATTCTACCAACAAAACCCCCAAATCTTACATTATCAAGGTAAAAGGGTGATATATTCCTGATTCTGGGAGATGGAGTTTTTGAAGAAAATATTGAGTTATGTGAGGCTTTTTTGCTAGTATGAGATATATAAACATATACTTATCCATAACCTAGTGCATGGAGAATTGAGAAGACAGTGTCTAAGGTGTGTCTGATGTATGCAAGCAGGTAGAGGAAGGGGGGAAGACAGCAGACCAAAGTAGACCAAACTCGTGGTTTGTGTAAATGAGCAAGTTCCCACTGGAGCTAACAGAGATGAAGTGATCTGCATTCACTGAAGCCTGTCCTGCTGTGTATATAACTCTTAGCATGTCAGATACAACACACACCTTATATAACCTTTACCTGTTGTTTGCCTCCAGAAATAAGTCTTGGAAATGTATCATAAAGCTCAGTCCCACCCTTGACTTAGGGCAATGGAGCAGTTGAGTTGGTCTGTTCCTCTTCTTTTTCCTGTGTTTACAAAGAGAAGAGGCCCATGCAAGAAACAGAGGACAGTCTATAAAAAAGAGAAGCATTGCAATGTGAAAGCCTTCTAAGAAATAGTGAAGGTACTTTATAAAGGCTTGAAGTAAGTTGAAAGAGTGAAAAAGGAGAACAGGTGTAAGTAAAGATGGAGAGGTGGAGATAAATTAATCTGCAGCAGTTGAAAAAAAAAGAAAAAAGAAAAAGGTAGTAGAAACCCTGATTACAATTCAACACAACAATGTATGTCCTGCAAGGGACAGTTGCATATCCCGTATGAAGCATCCTCAAGGCATAGCTCAGAACAAAATGACTGATGACTATAATAATGACCATTATTTCAGTTCTCCATGTCAGCATTCAGAACTGAAAAACCACTCCTGCTTAGAGCTACAGAGCACATTAATGAAAATGCAAAAGTAAAGTCAAGAATCTCATTTATCTTGGGGGAGAGGCAGTTTAATACCTTTCACTTGTCAGAAATGATAGAATTTCTCTGAAGTGATGACAATGTTGCAAGCTGATGACAACTTCAGTGAAAGTCAAAGAAAGCAGATAAAATTTTGCATAAGAAAATGGAAGATCTTGGTGCGAATGCAAAATAACTTGCTGAACTCTGAATCTCAAGGGAGCACTTGATCAGCCTTCCATAAGCACTACTGAAAGGTACATAGTAAAAATTCAGTGCAGTTTTAAATCTGTGCTTGTCAGTGCTAGGTCAAGGTATAATGATCATAAAAATATGATCCACAGAGTTTTCAATTCTCAATGATATTTGTCTAATTGTTTTTCTTCTGCATATACTGCTTTATTTTGCCTGCAGTGGAATGTATAAAAATTAAAATTGAGAGGAAATCCCTCAAATTTTCCGTCTTGAAAATGAACCTAATGTAGTTGAGTGTTGGATTTATATATTAGAGGAGAACAGCTTTGAGTGATTTACAGTACATCCAGGATTGCATCCGTTTATCCACCACAGTGGGCCTCAGTTTGATCTTCGAAAGGGAGCAGTTCTGTTAGGTCCATGTGGTTAGGCTGTTCTTTCACTAACGCACTGTGCTTCATCACCAAGAAAAAGACTGCAGTATCACATTCTTCAATTCTACCTGCATGATGTGGGTTTAGTAAAGCTATTTACAGGAGTTTAACATGGTACCCAGTGCTGGTAGAGGAACCATTGCATTCCCATGGAAGAGTTCTCACAAAGCCCTTTCTGTAGCAGCAAATGCATTTTTTTTTCTGAAATTATTATTTTGTCTGGAAGCAAAGATTATGTGATCATGTTGTCTCTCCACCTGTTTGTTCATCTGTTTGTCTCCTAGTCATTACATAAGTAACTGTCAAGCCTGTTGGCCAGTTTCAACTACATCTTGCAAGGAAGCAGAGGTGTCAAAGGTAATTGCATGTACATAATGCCTTGTGAAAAGCAGTGGGTGATGAGAGCAGTGAGACCCAAATTAGAGCTCCCACAGATGGAAAGGCTGCCCTGTAAACTCAGTGGTTAACTATTCCACTTGGCTTGCCTCTGGCAAAATATCGCACACAGAGCTTGGAAGCTGTTGGAGCACATATCCTCAGTCTATTAGAGGGCAGCTAATACAGGGATCAGAGCATGGAGAGGCTGTTCATCTTTGTACCAGGATGAAGGAAATAAGAAACATGGAGGCATTTCAGAGGAAGGTAAGATTTTCACGGTCATAGGCATAGAGGAAAGTGCTAGGGTAATTACTGAGAGAGGCCACCAGAGTTGGTATCTCCTTAGTTCTCCCACTTTTGGAGCAATTTAGTTTATAACCACCTGGTTAAAAACCCTTTGTGGTTTCCATTAAATGATATTAAAACACTACTCTGCTGTGTTATCCTTTTCTCCCTGATAAAGTTCCTCTCATGTACTAGCAGGCTAATAACCACATTTAGAATTTTTCATTGGCTGGTGGGAATCAAAATGTTCCTTTTTGTCATACAAAACGAGGAAATGTTTACTTTCTCAGTATATTCATGATCAGTCCACATCTCCGTGAACACTGTCATGCCCCATGTTGATATCTCATGCTGCTATTCTCCACTGGCAAGGCTCCAGATCCTGTGATGAAGTGTGTTTTCTCTAGCTAACTGCTAGCTAACTGCTGACTGCTTCACTGTAGTCTCATAACTGCAGTGACTATGGGAAAAGTAGTCACCATAATGCCAGCTATCCTTAAAGTATATTTTGTTATTCAGGAGCAGAGAAATACAAATGTAATGAAATCTCGAGGCAGCTTACAAATTATGTTGATGCTTTTGCAAGAATAAATTACACTATAATTCAATAAAAGCATACATGAAAAAAATCAAACTATAATACTGACACTAAAAATTACATTCAAAAAAGGATAATAAAATTCCAGAGAAAATTATGTATCTGTTTTATGGCTTCTGTGTAAATCAGTGGGATCTGTATTGGTGTCACTAGAGTCTCAGTCTGTGGACCTGGAGTGAGAGCAGAACTTGGCTCAGTAACCTTTTTATTTGGTCATCTAGACACATTTCTGCAGATGGCACATTTCCAGGTTAAATTTCCTTCCTCCACATCACCAGTGGGTACGAATCCATGGGAATCTGAAAGCATTGATTAGAAAGCCAGTAACTACATTAGCTAAATTTATCCACAGGTGTGTCTCGGACAAAATCTCTAGTTTCAATATCCTGTGGCTTCTCTGAATGACAGTAGTGAAACAATTCAACTCTGTAGGGATTAGAAAAGTAGAGAACTAGAGCTGTCTGTTTCTCTATTTGTTCTTGTATTGACTTTTTATTTTTTGGCCTTCGGTTGAATTTTACAAGATTTCCATGGACTCTTAATGGGCAAACTGAGGGAGTTTTGATTAAACTTTTCCCCAGACATGATTTCATTCTGCTTCCACAGCTCCACATCTCTGCTCAGTTTCCTCTAATGTTTCTGTTAAGAAAAATAGTAAGTCAGAGAAAGTAACACATCACAGAGATGCTGCAAATAGCTGGCAAATAGCTCTCTGGATTCACTGAAATCACTGAAATTAATTATGGATATGTGATGAATTAATTTTTCTTGTCCAATCTGACTGTCGCAGCAGGCATTGTGCTTTTTTTTTTTTTTTCCTGTTATTAATATTCAGATGAACAGAAATAATTTAAAGTGCTTGGAATACTGCTTTGCCTAAAAGTTGGAGCTCAGAGTGAAAGTGGGAAAATATTCCATAAGTAGTTCATTCAAGAATAAACCAATTTTTAGTTGGCCAAGGACAAATGTTATCTCTGTTTTTTCCATAAACATGTGCATGTGTAATGTTTTGTTTATACATCTACACAAGAGGAAACTCGGAGGCATGCAAAGAGATGTTGGTGGCATGACAAGGCTTAGCCACTTGAAAAAGGCTGCTTCTGCTGTCTTGGGCTTGTAGTGGGAAGTGAGAAAGGAGTCTATCCCTTGTTCTTCACAGATAGGATGGAAGTGGGGTTGAAATTTTTATAGTGGACTTTGTGCTCTTTCCCCACGAGCAACAGGTTCCCTGAGGAACCTTTGCCGCTTCCAGTCAGCCTCAGTCACAGAACTGACTGAGCTCAAAGTACATATATTTGGTAGAAGCAGTTTTGCAATAGGTATTAACATTTTTTTTTTCCTTTTATTTGAGTCAGGATATGAAGCTAGGATGTATTCAACCACTAGTGGCATGTCTGCTGGTTCCTCTTGTTATGTATCTTCTATACTGTGCCATGGCATGCAGGTTGCTAACCATAATTATGTATTTTTTCATTCACTTTGTGGATTAATCAGGTCCTGAGCTGCTCTTCCCCCTGGGCACCTCCAGCTGCTACACTGTGAGGCACAGAGTATACCCCACTCATCCCAAATTCAGTTTTGCTGGCTGCTGTTACAGCTCTTTGCTTTCTACAGAAATATGCTTTCAGAAATGAATGCAATTCAAAATATTCTTGCAATCTAATATACATAGTTTCATGTTATTCCTGTTTTCCTTTCTCTCATCTTCATAAGTGAAAGAAGCAAATTTGCTGATGACACCAAGCTGGGAGGGAGTGTCGACCTACCGGAAGGCAGGAGGGCTCTGCAGAGGGATCT